>UYWX01000064.1:0-60392 GCA_900622495.1 Hydatigera taeniaeformis
ACGCCTTACAAATACCTGCGTTTCACTGAGTTTTCAATACACATTTTTCTTAAAAGGCAGATTTAAAGAGGTGACTTTGCAGCCACGATTGAGAGCACTATCCTGTCCATTCTTGCCAGTCTCAGTAACGCATTTCAGTGTTGGGGACGGTCCCCTATTTGTGTAGGAGGGATCGCGAAGTCGCCGAAATTGAAATACAAGACATGGCGGTTGAAGTGCTCACGTGATTAATCGTGCACCTAAACTGAAGGTGATTTGTCAGGCTACCTTAGCTGCATAGTTTTTTTTATATTTTTGAGGTACTTAGCTACTCTCAACTTTTCTTCGCCAAGCAGCGGGTAATCGAATAGTCAAACTAAACGTAAATTAACACCGTGGAAGATTATCAAAAATGAATACCTATAAATTTGAAGGTCAAATTTTTCATCATTTGATGGCGGCTGGTTCAGAAAAGCAAATAAGTGTTTTGAAGACATCATCATATTTTCATTCATGCTTTCGAATTTCCAGTCCAGCAAATGATACAGAGGGCGGTTGGGAGAATTGCAAAAAAATGCAAAATTCAAAGCACGTACAGATAATGTGTCAATGCCTACAAAGAAATTGCACATTTGAGGAAGTCGATGGTAGTACTTCTCAACTCAATCGTCAATATCAATGCTCAAAGTTTGAAGAAGCCTTCACCATCGAACTGACAGACTTCGAAGTGATTTGATGGTATGGTTTTTTGAAAGACCAAAATATCTTTTACTCCTGTGCTCTTACTGACCTGCAGTTCAAACGATCTTGAATTGAAAATTTAAATGTGTGAGACAAGAACTGGTGTCGCGGCATCGCTGAGTGGGTAAGTAGGCAGGAGGTGCATTAGCGTGCTTGATTTAAAGGTGTCGGTTGCTCTCTTAAATCACAAGTACCGAAATGCAGGAAACTAGAACTGTGCTGATTCGAAGACTGGGACTCAAATCACAAAGTGATGCTGTAGGTTTGTGGACCTTCTACACTGTTTACAACCCATTAGGTTAGGTAATCCCCTAAGTCCCCATTTTGTGTTCCTCAAACTCTTTAACTTTTATATGTTTTGAAGACAAAGGGTAAACTTCGCGTCCGAATAAATTACCGAATAAACCATTAAAATTTGATATTTTGGCCTAAGAAATGACGCCTGGTTCTCTTTACTCCGAGCTTTGGATTCAGTGTTTTGTGTGCACCAACTTATCGCGGGGACCGGCTGTGAGTTGTATGCCGTGTTTTAGAAAAGTGTCGCAGTTCGAATCCCTTTTAATTATTCTGCGTTTTCAGATAATTCGCTTTGAAAATGGAGCCTAATGTTGCTGAAAGTTGTCGTTTAAGCTTCAGTGCGGCTCGACCACGTTAATGCCGGCATGTTTGAATGGGGAAGAAGCCAGAAATTTTAGACAATTGCTTTGAAAATTTGCGTCCTCGGCAGTGACTGGGCTTCGATTGGGTGGAATAAAATGAAAAGCTTGTTCGGCGTTCCATTCGGACAGGTACGAAGTGCCATACTAAACTTAAAGCAGAACCGGAAACTGCTCTCTCGACCTACTGAATGAAAGTCTTGTTTGAAATAACGTTTTTCCAAACATGCCTCGTAACTGCTATCTCAATGTGGCCGTTTATATTATTGAAGCACCATGTCTGCACGAGACTCCTTGCCTAAAAGCATGTCCAATCATTTTGTAAATTCAGTTTGATTGAAAGGAGTCCTATAGCCTAAGGAGAGCACTAAAAGGTGATCTCTTATGCTGTGTTATCTTTTTTCAAATTTTCACTATAAAGTTTTGTTTAAATTTTGTTGACGGAAGGGTATCCACGACACCGCTGCTCCCAATTGAATATACTTTAGAAGTGAAATGGAAATTTACGATGTCGTAGCATAGCGTCAAGTTTTCTTACGCAATTGACGGGATCAAATGAATTAGAGAATCATACTGTCAGATTTTACAGGTAGGTTAACTTCTATTCTATAAATCTGAGATGATGGTTCATCAGGCAAGCAAACGACGAGTTTTTAAGGAGTAATACGGCCCCATGGTTGTTAGTTAGATAGGTAGGGGAGATGTTATTGAATAGGCACCTTTTTATAAAGTTCACTGCCAAACAGCTTCCATTGCCTTTAGGACCGCCCTACATGCGATAGTATCCGAAGTTCCAAGGGCTGTCATAAAGCTTGAGGTGTTGACATTAATGTAACGAGTAGCCAGTCTTTTATGCGCCCGTGTCTACCCATCCTCCGGTCTTGATGTGATTCACCAAATGCAACGGTGACCTTTCCTGTCTTGTAAGTCATGCAAGGTAATTGTGGGTCAATTGCAACTTTTATTGCTCAAAGTGTCTTGATTCCTGTTAAATCAGTACAGTAATTAATACAACACCCTTCAAAAGGCAAACGCTTGGATTGGAAAGATGTTTATCCTTAAATATCCTAGCTTATTCTAATTTACTTTTTACTTCTGCGTACTCGTATCTCATCTCAAAGGACGAAGTCTTGCAGGGGAATTTGAGAGTGCTGAAACTTTTATGTAATGCTTGAGTTAGGTAAATTTATATACTACCAATTGCAAAGACGCTGTATACTTTTGCAAATTAAAGAGAAATTCATATAAAAGGATGCCAATGGAGTGGCGATTTTGTATGGTTAAAGTCAACGCGCCAGATTGGTGGCATAAGTGCCTCAAGAGGAAATGGATGATCCGAAGTTGAGACATCCCAGGAGATTCGAATTGGTGTTGGACTTAGTTTCTGCACAGTTACTTTCCGAATTCGATTTGGTAATAAACTTGCGAACAGGCATATTAAGAAAAATTAAGTAATTTCCAAAATAGATTTTAGTTTTGATTCTTTACCAAATAAAGCTAAATTCTTTAATTCTAAGACAGAAACAGAAAAACACGCAACTCCAAAAGGATATCAAATACGTCGCCCGCCCTTGAAACATTTAAACTGATTTGGAAGAAGAGGTTGTTTTTGAAAACAAAATTCTGTCCATTTGTAAGATTTTGCTACATAGAAACGAAGCACCACACCCAAATGTGCAGTTTGTGCGACTGACTCACTCCTTTCGGCTGCAATCAAAATACTCCACTTGACCACTTAAAGCTAAAGCATGTTTTCCTTTTGACACTATATGGGAGCAACGGTGTGAAAGTTAGCCAAGGAACTACATACATAATGATGGCTGCAACAATTGGAGAGAATAATTTTAGGTCACTAAACCAACAGTCCTTTGACTTGACAATTAAAACCTAAAGGACACAAACTTTGCCCGTCTGCAGTTAGTGCAGCACTACTAGGATCGAAGATACATCAGTTAACCTCGCACCTTTTTCTTTACCATGCCCATTATTGGTTGTAAAAGAAAAGGGAAAACAAATTGAGGAATCCTTTAATCTACTTCCTAAATGTACGGATGTAACTCAAAAAAATAGCTGCTGTGGAAGATGTAAATGGTCTGAATTAGCAGTGCAATGAAGTAAAAGGAAGTAGCGCAAAAGTTGGACAAAAGTACACAAAAGTTAAAAACTGTAGTTGCCACACATGAACAAGTGGAGGACGGGGTTTGGATGCAGAAGGTAGTCGGTACCTACGACTTAGTAAATTTATAGTGCGCAGTTGGCCTGATCGTTGTTGGGGGAAAAGGTGAGAAGACCTTTGAAACAGAGAGACTGGGCTAAAATAACTAGTAGATTTGCGTAATTAATCAAATCCCTAAAACTCCCGAATAGGCGATAGCCACAGTTTCAATCGATGATAACAAACAAAAACACTGCCTCCTTCACACACAAGTGGGTGGGTGTTGTTAAAAGTTGCTCTATTAACTTAGTCTCGAGAGCAGTAGGATGGTACAAGGCCTGAGTAATAGAATTTTATTACGAATAAGCAGCATATCCTACGATCACGTAGAAACCAGTTTGTACGACTTGACTTCATGTCGCTGAAAATTAACATTCGCAAATACAAGTCTTGTTGAAAAAGTGGACGTGTAAGCTAAAAAGCAGTCCATTTTAACGACTTTATTTTAAATTGCGCACTTGGTCAAACAGGAAAAGGAGTCAAAAATATGCAAATCCATGAGGAAAATATCACAGGTTCGACGTAGGTCCTAACTTTCCATCTCATAAGCCTGCCTCAATTGCAGAAACATGAATAAGTAATGTAAAGGCTTGCATACTGCGTGCATCGCATTCCTAATTCACTCCCACGACCAAAGTAGTAGTGGTATCCATTTCACTGGAAGGCTTTAGCCAAACCCCAAGGAATTGACAATGCTACAGCTCAGGTGTGAATCACCAAAGTTGACCAGATGGGCTCGAAAATGTGGTCAGTAAAATTGCGTAAATACCTATAAAGTTAACCGAATGCCGCAACCGCTTCTAAGGCTTTATTTGGCCAAAAACCAAAAAATTACAGTCAATGGTAAAGTCTTTTGATTGAAAAGCTGATTGTGTTTGGCACTCGTTGAGTTAATTGAGGAAAGCGGCAAAACCGTTTCTTCGGGAAAATGAAAACTATTTAGTATTTCGGAATCTAAAACAACGTCAATTCGCCAAAACCTGCCATAAGTTATCTGAGCCTCTACGAAATGCTTTTACGCGAAGTAATTCTGAGAAATGCTTTTGTAATAAAATGTCTGTCTTTATTGTTAAAAGAGCATCATTTGATGCGGTAAATTCGGAAGCTAACAAATCGAGCTCTCCTCGCTGCCTTTGCTGTCAACGGATTTGCGATGAGCCGCCGCATCACCAAAAGTGTAACACCTGAAGAGCAGCCAGAAGCGGAACCCAATGAGTAATCTTCCCTGCAATACCTAAGCAAATGCGTTAAAATCAACTTCCTTACTAACTGCGTGCCGTAAAGTATCTGGTGACTCAATCAACTAACCTTTTGTATTAGGACATTCAAAAAATTAAATTTTTTACAAAGCAAATTTCTCCAGTTACCATGACTTTCGACAAGGGAAGGAATTCCGTTAATTCGAAATGAAGACTACTGCTTCCACTTTTTCCTTTGAAAGGCATACATGGAGATAAGGAAAAAGAAGAATTTTGGTGGGTGAGAGAAAGTTAAGCACTTCACAGTTGTTCCCTCTAAACCGTGATTTTATTACTTTAGGAAAAGAAGTTGCCACTGAGGGATGAAGTAAGCTCTGAATGCAAAAGAAAGCACATACACATAAACTGGAACGATGTCTCAATTTATGAATTTTAAATGAAGTTTTAACAGTCCTGCACATGTTTAGCAAATTTTTTAACCACTTAAGCGCCTCAGCGACTACTTCCAGTCTTACAACTACTACGAAACGTGTTATCGGTACTGCTCATGCTTTGAATGTGACTGCCAGTGTTTAAAATTCCCTTTAGATATGCATAAAACTGTGGTAAATGCTCCAACTACAATTACACATGCAGTCCCTTGAGAGTCGGTTCGGGTTTTGAGAGGGACCCAGAAACAGTCAAAGAGAAATGAGATTTAATTTTGATTTAAATGAAAGGGAGCCTACAACCATTTACTCCGAGCGTGGTTGAAAGTGAGCGTACTGCCTACATTCATCCTAATTTACGGGGAGATGCAACTAGCTGACATCTAAAATTACCGTTTAACAAATCCAACAACCTTTTGGAAGGGCTACTCAATGACTCACTACTGTCTTCTCTACAACCATACAATCTTTTCCATCGCATATCTTTATACCTTTCCACTCGAAAATCTGTGTCGCTGCTGACTGCTTGTCGTATTTTTATACATGGTTTTCTTTAGACATTTTTTAAGGTCGGGGTCTTTTCTTATAAGGCACATCTGCCATTCCGTTGATTCCGTTGTAATGAACTACCTTGAGTAACCAGTTGATTTCCACTGCCATTCAAAGTACGAGTTACGCAGTCACGAAAATCTACGCTTCTTTCTATGAGTGTATTTAACCGGGGCACAATTCAGGCGCCGTAGTTACTAACTTAAAGTCAGCCATGAGTAAGCTCTTTATAGCAGAAATACTGCATGCCTTCATGGAGGCTGGACGATGGTCTTGGTGGAGGTTTTATTAGAGCCCAACAGTTGGTAGCCAAGTCGTAAAATGCATTATGCCGACATTGCAGAAAGGTTTCACTGTGTCGACCTCCTTGAGCATAAGCTAAGTATTTGTTTGTGGAAACACTTAGCCTCGACTAAAACATCTTAAAATCTCATCCTTTAAAGTGAGCACTTCTATCTCTAATAAACGCTAAGGTCAGTTTTGAACATTAAATTGGAGGAGATTGCTCAAAGTGTCCCATGCTTATGAGCTCGTAGACGGTTAGGTTTGCCCCTACACAAATAGGTCTTTTATTAAGAACTATAATTTTATTATTTGTGATGGAATGTGTAACCGTGGTAGCGACCATTAGCACTCTCAAGTATGATAAATAAGGCTCAAGTCTCGCGAGCATTTCCTTTGATTTCATGGATGTCATTTTGCCAAGCTGGACTTAGATAGGAAGATGATGCTCTGTTCATCCAACTACCCACACATCGGAAGTGGGTCTCCCATTGGGTCTGTTTGATTACATACATCCTGGCATAATAAATGTGTTTATGTCTGCGAAGTGGCTCTACATGACAGATCACTCCGTACCTCCGATAGACGCTCCTTCTCCGTGGGTGACACAATCCCTCAGTGGCAGTAGTGATAGGCGCAATTTTAGGAGAATACATCTTTACATTTTCATCAATGTTCTGCAAAATCAACACAAAGTAACGAAGAAACTCACAAAGTTGCTCTTGTGGTTCGCCACTTATAGCTGAACAGGTGCAGAGTGATTGCGTACTCAATTGTTGGCCGAGATTTAAAACTCGGTCGCACTAAAATCCCATGGAAGAACTTAAGGGTTCCCGTTTCTCCATGTTGATTGTCGCAAAGCCCCACCAACAACTAATTGAAGTTATAGTGAAGAAATCGTTTTCAAGGTCAAATAATTGGAGAAAATACATTTTGATGGTAAAGCAAAGGCTATGTTATTCCAGTTTTCAGACTCATTTATTGTGTATTGTACTGATTACGTGATTACAAAAAATGGACCCAATTCTCAAGATGCAGTACTTTGTGCATTTTTTGAATCCAGACTTCAAAAAATTTCCTTTTATTAATGGAGCAAACCACCTTTAAAAGATACTGTCCTGGAAGTGCAAGCCCTATATTTTGTCTCCTCTTTGCCATCTACATTTGTAATTAAAAATAAGCGTCTACCATGGTACAGATGGCACAGCCTCATGACATGATAGGTTAGCTTTTATGTCGAACTGCACCGGGTCGCCAACCTCAGACGCGGGGTTCCAGCGACTCTCTGCGGCAGTCCATGCTACGCCTTTGGGTTAAGGACACCGCCAAATACGAATAGAGTAGACACAAATTCCGTAGTGTTCCAGTCCTGACTGAGTCTGCATTCAAATCTAATGCATTCAGGCGCAGCTGAATATCCTGCTTGGCTCATGTCAAACAAAAAACAATTGCATTCCTGTTAAAAAGTTCCTTGTGACTTCTAGAATCCTAATTTTGATGGCCATTGTTTTTTGATTAAATTATTTTACACACCTTTAATGAAATCTCCTTTCCATTATGTAGCTGAGGCAAGATCATTGTAAATTACCAGAAGTGATTGTACGAACCTTTGGGCGTAGCACACCAGACTTTCACATGGCGCTTTTGTGTCTTCTTTTATATAAAGAGGGTTACTCCAAACAAAAGTTGAGTAGACGTGGTTACTAGAATGCAGCTCTGATTCGAACTCCTTCACTTGGATTACAAGCCAACCCATTATTTGTGTGTGACGGCTCCCATGACCATGCATAGACATTCCCGTTCTACCAAATAGTCAAGCGAAAGCATCAACTGTAATGATTAATGCATCCCAATAAAGTCAAAACTATTTTATGTAAATGAGTATTTTTTCGCAAACTCACATGATCATGTCGTAAACACGGAGACATGACTTCCCGATTTTTCCACTACCATTTCGCTCTTTTTCAATTAAAGTCACTAAAATATTTTCGCAGCGGATAAAATGAAATTGAGAACTTACATTGCAAGCTCTTGAAGCACTTTAAATGTTAGGAATTGCTGCCAATTATTTTCCCGCAGTTTACGTCCAACCATTCATTACTCCTTCACTATGTGGACAACGCGAAGTAAAAATGATTTAAGCTCCAGTTTTTTCCATGCTCGACTCATCGCACCATAAATAGCTTGTCAAAATTTGCACCCATGGCAAGGCACTTGGTGTGCCTGATGACAGTTCACTAACACTGTCATCAATACTGTCAAGCTTTTCAATGCGAATTCACCCAAACGACGTCAATAACGCTTAAATGGACATTTCAACGGTCCTTCCCACTTTACAAATCACAAAAGGATGACACGCATTAAATCTAACTGACCTATCTTATGGTCAGCAAACTTTGTAATTAAAGTGAGAAGGCTGACGAGTCTGCCATCGGCATGTGGCAAAATCTACTCAATTCTATTCTCCTCAATAGCGTCTTAATGCATGCGACAAAGAGTACAAGCACTTGAGGTCTGTTGGAAGACGAGTTTGGCATACTCCACCGGCGAGTTCACGACTTCATAGTGGAGCAATGATTTTGTCTCAGTCCTTAAGAAAACGCAATGCAGTTGAGCGATCCTCGTTAGCTCATAAAATGCTCGAAAAGTAAGGAATTAGTTCAATCCTGGAAAGAGATGCATTAGGTTTCATCTGAAAATTCGTGTTAATATAAAGTGTCGAAAACTTTAGAATCGTTCCCTATAAAACTCACTTGCTAGAAGAGGGTGATAAGCTTTACCCACACCCTCCTTGTTACATTGGCCTTGGATTTACTGATCAGGGAAACCAAAACAACCGCTGTGTGTATGTGTATGCACATGACATTCCCTAGGTGGACGTGTGACAGTGGAATGAACAACTGAAAACACTGCGTTAAGGCTTAGTTTGTATTACTTACAAATTTTCAGAAGTTCTCCAAAATATGCACCACCTTGCCCTGTAGCTCAAAGCACATTGCCGCACTATTGCATGGAGCAGTTAATTCTGCCAGATTTGTATGTAATGTGGGACCAAAGTTACGAGGTAGTTTAAACCTAGGGACCACTTAATATTACAGTTACCACAGTTTGTGCACTAAATTCGCTATAACAGCTCTTTTACCTTTCTAAATAACGCAAAGTTGTGCTCAATCATGCATTCGCTTCGAAAAAAATAAAAGTACAGCGTGGTACAGTGGTTCTAAGTATGTGTTTTGAATGTGCAGAGAATTGAAATGAGCTTACTTTATAACTTTTAGCGAACATTACGTTTAGTGTTCTTTGCGCAATAGTGATTTGCTTTGTGGCCTTGGCGATTATTTTTTTCTCCGTCTTAATTATTGCTAGGCGCAGGATGCATTTTCCTAAGCCCCATTTCCATGGTATCAACTGTGGGGTGGTTAATTGTAGCCCATTGCTTGTCAATCACCACTTTCAACAATGAAATTTGCTCTGCAGAAAATCAAGAATATTAATCAGACTTTATCAAAAATTTCTTATTTTACGATGCATACTAGTAATGCGGGAAATATCCAAGGATTGCAACTCTTGAATTAATCTGCTAAACGATACGAGCCCACCGTTCTCCAATGGAAGCTAAGTGAAAAGTTGTTGTTAAAAGGAGGTGGAGTAAAAATGCCACTTTTAAAAAATGTCTTGGTTTTATAGTGGAAGTCTAATGTGTCAGGTAGCTCAGCTTTTAGCCTTAGTAAGCTTCAGTGCGAAAAAACTACTTCATGAAACTCACACCCAGCCATTATTATTATCTATTCGCTCAATCATTCATTCATAAGACTTAGAGGGAAAAAAATAAGGAAGAGAACAAGTATAATAGGCAGATGCCGAAGAACGGAAATGACTCACAAATTAGCAGGTTGCCTGCAGCAACCAGAGGTGTGCATAAACTCCCTTACACCTCACAATCAGACGAGAGAACAGCATAAAAATGGGTAGCAAAATAATTTCAGTTGGCTTTGCAGCCCTTAAAAAATACGCAGCTTGCTTTGTGCAATTGAATTTGGAATTTTCTTCGGCTACTTAAAACTCTTTTACGTAGTTACTTGGTTGAAAAATAAGTTTGAATTGCAACTAATAGATTTTTGCAACTTTTGCTTAAGCGAATACTTTATGTGGGAGCCACGAGATAGCCAAAAGTAAATTACAAAAAAAAAACTAAAAAAGTGCTCTCCTTTATAAAAATAGTTGAGACAGGAGAGGGCACACCGTCTCGAACTAACATTAGTCTTAGGAACTTGTCGCTTTTGTTTACAGTTTTGAAATCTGTTTGCTTCACCTTTTCTAAAAATTTTGCCAAGACCGAAATGCTCAACCATTTGCTGGTTTTGCAAAATTGGAAGTTGAATCGCTCTTTGACATCCTTATTTGTCAAATGTTGACTATTGCAGCTGAAGGAGACTATGTACGCATATGGTGGGAGAAACAATTCCCTCGATGGTATCCATTCGGCTTGGCTGGTGGGCTAGCATTGTACGCCAACCTTAATGTACGCATTTTTTTCACCGTGGCTAACTATGCTGATCCTTCAAAACTATGACAAATAGTACAAAATTACTTCGTATTTTAGGGAGATGGCCACGTGACAGCTTTAGTGTCTACAAAATGCAGTGGTTATGCGTTTTATCACTAAACGCTAAACCCCCTCAACTCGGTAATGCCGGTTTAAGTGCTTTCCCTTTGATTAGTTTATAAGGGATTCAGGGGGCAGTGCATGCTCATATTAGGAATATCCACATATGGATGCATATTCCATTAAATTTTGACCAGGCTACTAAAACACCAAAAGTTCGGGAATAAAGCTTTCAGCCAGCGTGCGTACTTATTTGTTTCAGCATTTGATTGTTACGTATTCGTTCTCCCTCTGCCAAAGTACGTCGAAAAACGAGCAAATATGTTTTCATGCGCCGCGTAGACCCTCCAGTTCGAGTCAGAGCAGATGACTGAAGAAACAAGGCACAATCACTTCTCAATTGTCAATCTTGAGACATCCGCCTTAACAATAAAGTACCTATTTAATCAAGAGCCAATTCAAATAGTGTCCTTTGCTCATATTTTCTAGCCAATTATGGTCAAGTTGGTGTTCATTAAGCTTCGGTTTTATTAACACACACACAGATCGAAGCGTCAGAGACAGTGAGGCTTCCAAATAATTTGTAATTCCTGCATGAATTTTAAATATTTTTGGACGCCAAAATGTGAGTCGTGTTGTTCCCTAATTGCCTCGCACTACCAACCGATAAAGGAATCACTGTTAGATAAAAATCTTGTCAAGCTACTTTGGCTATTCTTCAACCACTTATGCAAGACAAAAGTTGTGCATGTTTAACATATAACTTTTATTGCAACCCATAATGTCGTGTCTGATATTTTGCTTCAGACAGACATACATTCCGTGAAAACTCACTACGATGCAGTAGTTTTCTGTTTGCCCCGGGACCGTTAAAGCTGTGAGGCTAGCAAATGGCCTTTACCGTACATGCATATGCGTACCATCAGGTGGCAAAGAGCGCCTTTTCACGAGCCGACTCGCTGCACGGTGTTTTAGAATTTCGACGCACACTCATTAGAGTGGAATTGCAGAAGAGGAATAAGGGTGGTGTTGTGCATTGCCTTTTGACGCATCGTCTTTGTGAGGGCCCATGAAAGCAATTAACTGTGATATTTTCCATAGGTAATCCTACTTCTTCTTTCGTCGTTTTTTAATAAAAATATTGTAAAATTACCATCTAGCAACAGCTACTAATAAAAATAAATGCGACATTTGTCAGAGTACTTATAAGTGCTACTGTAATTTAAAAAACGGCAGGGATAAACACAATCGCATCATAACTCCTCCTTGTTCTCTTGGTGCACCCCACGCTTCTGCCATATTTTGGAGACAACTTTAAGAATCGCAAAAAGGTCAGCGCATGAGTGAGGATAGGCGACGGCACGCAAAGATATGGGCACACGAGTCAGTGCGATAAATCAACTAATCTCACCCACTCTTGCCCATCTCATCTCCGGCTCCCTCCTTCCCTCGACGTGAGTCAGAGCCTCTTGAGTGCTTCACCCAACAGTTAGTCATGTACCATGTAGAAATGCGAGATGCTAATGCTTTTCTGTGGGACACACCGACCTAAGTGGACTTGATTTTTGACTCCCACCACAGCCATCTGTTGAGAGAGGTACACTCGTAGAGCAGAACATTGGAACAACTGTCAACTCTTTTGCACTCAGGAAATTCTGTTGCTAATAAATCAAAATTGGTTAAAATCACAACACCAAATTTTATTTTACTCTCCATTCAGTTTTTTCTAAGTGCTTGGGTACTCAAAAGACATTGGTATGATGGTTTGAGTTTTTTGTTGTTTTTCCTCAAATTTTATTTATGGCACACTTAATACCCTATGAATTTATCAGTTTATGGTACTAAGTGTAAGCTGTCTATGCAGTTTTTCATTCTAGACTCGAGGCTAATCTGGACAGCACTATCAATCATCATTACTCGAAAACTGAAGACAGCACAACACTTGGAAAGAACTTTATTTACACACTTGACAGTATTTTGCTGTAGCAATTGCAGTCAGGCCTATCACAACATCCTCCTATGTGTAGTGAGTTTCCGTTTCCGGTGACGTCCAATTTCTGTGCAAACAATCCCTTATTGTAAACAGGCGGGTCTTGAGATGTAGCGGTACGGTTTTCGTGCAGCTTCAAAAGTCTAATTGCTAACCATCATGCCCATTCACCTTTACCCTACTCTCCTCCTTCTCCCTGCTTGTGTAAAAAGGCTATTTTTATTCTGCTGATTGTCATTCGGTGTGTCAGACTGCAATTTTACGCCTAAAAGCATCTAGAATGCCTTAAGGCATGGCAAATGTGACACAAGTTCTAGCAAAAATAGGAATACTCTTTTGACCAAATACTTGTCATTCAAACAATCTTCTCGAACCACCGTATAGCAGACTTTTATTTTGACCCCATTGTTATCCGTTGCTAATAAGAAGTACTTCCTCACAAAAACACTACCGCTCCAACGCTTAGACTTCTTGGAATGCGTTGTTTAAGCAGTCACTCAAAGAGATGAAGCTTTTGCCCATCTAAAATCCAATGGAACATTCATCTTGTTGATACTGTGCCCCTTAATTATGAACGGAAAAGCCTTTTAAATTGGTAAGAGAGACGGAGAGGGAGATTTAAAAACTCCCCTCGATTAGTGCCCTTATTGCGATTCCCATCAATTCAAGTAATTTAAAGTCTTTGCAATTTATTTATTTATAAGTCACCCGTCTTCGCTTTGGCCATTTTGATTTACTAGACTTGCATTGCTTTGGACTGGATTAGATGCTTTAGTTTGTAATTTAAAATGCGAACGAACACACTTTGTGGCACCCTTCTTAAAAACACGGCAGCAAAACGACCAACTGTCAAAGAATCATGTAAGAATACCGCTTATCAAATAGTCTTTTACTTTCTGTACAACTCACTGCAATTATTAGGCTGTTTGAACAATTCACGTAGTGTAAACAGCTGAATACTCATTCCTGTTTACCTCATCTCCTAACACACTCAGAGTGCACTGCCGGGAGAGAGGACTCGAAAAGTAAAAACACTCCTTCCTAGTTCAAATATTTTTGCACTTATAATTTACAGCTGTATTGTGGGATTACACTTTCATAAAATAGTGCGGATATTAGTAGGATGATAAGGTTTTGTTAAAGGGTACGGCTAGGCGTAAGCTACTGAACGTTGCCAAGTGTAACTTTTTTACTCATAACTTTAAGTTGTTCTTCCTGGTGGGTAGACCAATGGGGGTCAGTCGCTGTTTGTATGCAAAACATTAAACTACTGGTATGAGGGAGTCAATCAGACCTTAGTCACTCATACATACCATTCCCTCTCAAAGTAATTGACGCACGGAGGTGAGCATAACGTACATAGGCTTCTTTTCTTTTGCTGCTTTTCTAATGCAAACAAATAGACAATGTTTGTCTCATCTTTGTAATATGCTTCATCTAAGTCTTGTTGAGGCAAAGCAATACTATGAGAAAAAACGGTGTATTTTCATGCATATCCTCAGAATCATTCCACACAAGTGGCAATGCATTCAGCATTCAGCCGAGTAAGGGAACAACCAATGTGATTGCAGACCAAGTCATCAAGAACGAGGAGTCCGCATCCCCACTTTCTGATAATGCCGTTCAGGCCCGTTTGGGTCGCTAAAAGTCAATCATCGCCAATGTGTGAGCAAATTTGATTGCATAAAAACTTCAGTGAAATTAAATTTAATTTGCATTTGAATTGCACTTGTCAGTGTTATGGTAACATTTATGGGTAAGCTAATTGGTTTAATGTGATTTAACGTCTCTACGATATGGTGAATGGGGTGGCTTGAAATAGGTTGTTTTCATTCCATAGGAATGGGAAGAGTTTATCTGCTGTACAGCAATGCATCTCAAGGCGAAAGCGGTACTGAATGATTAATGATGCTGTCAGCAATGGTAAAAGTATATGCTTAGGTCTTTTTCACATGCACGATACGGGCAGTATCACTTGTGTAAGGAAGGCATACAAGCGAACACTTGTGGATACAGTTCTCATGAGCCATTCAGTCCAGCCGGGTGGATTGCTGGAATCGCGTTGGCATTGATCAGAGCTTCGTGTATGCTACTCCTCCCTTCTCTAGCAGATACAAAGGCCGCAATAAATGGAGTTGAACTCATTTATATCCACAAAAATATAATGCATCATTTCGGTTTGCATAATCCGTAAATTTCCTACCCGTCGATTGGCAATATCAGAGTCTGCACTTTTTAATTGAACAGTTTGTTTCGAAGTGCCTGCCAGAACTACACCCTGCGCCTTGCAATGGAGTAAAGTGTTGATAAAGTCAAGGCCATTTATATTTATCCACACTACAGTTGTATCAGAAAAGGCATGATTGTACCTAGGAAAATCGCAAAAATAAACATGAGCAAAATGTTCAGCAAGGAGAATTGTTGAACATTGCGTTATTTCTCGTTTAAAACGCAAAGCATTAGATGACAGTTATGGTTAAATTGACCTTCCACCGACTACAACTACAATTTTACTTGGGACAGTAGCAATTGGAAACATCAGCGTGTGACGATTAGATGAACCCACCTTTTGAAATGGGGAGAACCCTGATAAAGAATGAATGCAAAGACATCCATGAATGCGCAAGGATGTCGAGGTATCCAATGCAATCGATCATCTTACGAAATCACAAAAGGAAAGCTTTCCTTTTCCAACCCGTCATGGAGCAAAAACAATAATTTTTATCTTGCATGTGAAACTCATCACTTTGGACTTCGATGGCTTTGGAGTACTCTAATTCCCTCGCCCGTCATTCTGTCGGCCAGCATTTCCCCGAATGTCACATCCATGGGGAAGATCACTCTACTGATCGCACGATATCAAACTCATACCGTCTGGTTTTGGCTGCAAAAGGAAGTTGTAAGAAGGTAAGAAGTACAAGCCAGGTATTTGCCTAGCAATTTCAAAAAAAACAGATTCTGCGTTAAACAAAACCAATAATGTAAAACTAGTGACTAAAAAATTAATTCAAACTCCCCATGGCCATACTTCGTCAGCAGCAACAAAAGTTTTAAAGTTTCTATATCATCTAATGTTGGAACTGTCGAGAAAAATACAAAATTCGAGTATATTCAAGTTTTGATCGTACAAGTCTTTAAGACGATTGCCTGTACTGTCGGAATGCCTTCATTGCATCAGTGAAGGAATACTACACTGAAAATTGTTGTGCATAACGAGGTGTTTTTATCCTCGGATTAGTGGAAAAAAATTGGAAGCGGTGAGTAATGTGGTATTGACAACAAATTAGTAAGTTAAAAAAGCCTTCAAACTTAATGGACTGTGGCTGTTCAACCTGAGACGAACTGGGTGGTCTAACTATTCTAGCTTTGACTAAGTGAGTAACCCGACCGTCACGAAGACGTTCCATAACCTTTTTGGGTCCGTAGAAAGGATTTAAGGTATGAAACGAAGGCCAAAGAAGCAAACCTTAACACCACACAATCTGCACCAATCGCTTCCATCTAGACGAAAGCCAAGCATGGTTGGATCATTTCTGGTAAGAACTGGTACATTTAAAGTGTGCGTTTAAGAAGCTTCCCCTCTCAGCTCACAAAGACCTCACGTGGGTGCTACAGTATCGGTAGAGGTAGTTGACTAAACTGTACCCTTCCTTTTCTGACAGTGGTGACGAGGTATTGATTCTTGTACAAAAGGAGTCTTTTGATTGAATTTAACTGATTCCTAGTAACAAATTCTGCGTTTCTCCTACCCCTAATGAGGATCGTTAAAAAAATGCAACGTTGATTAAGATATGTAAACGGAAAGAGAGTCTGAGGCAATAACTGGGGTACCCCGACGCCTACCTCCACGAATTGGAGTAATTTTGCTGACTTTATGTAACTACACACAGTACTCGACTTCAACCTTAACAGAAATTTCGGCTGTTCCAACACGACAAGTGATACAAACGAAGAGTGTTTTAACTCAGTTATGACCTCCACTGGCTTTAACTGCCCTGGTTGCTTATCTAAAAGACTGGTGTCGTCTGTGAATTCAACTATACGATCGTATCTAACGGATTAAATTTGCTTTTAAAAAGCATAATTACCGGACTCCTGGTGAAAATAGAGGCGAGAGGAGGGCGGGTAACTTTGGTGTAATTAAATTCACTCGTACACAAGAGCGGATGTGATTCGTTATGAACGGAGCCGTGGCACAGGGCTGTTGCGACTGCCAAGGGCTGAGAACCAACATTTTTAAGCATTAGTAGTGACGTAGAGCTCGTGTGTGCGGTGAAATGCTTTGATGACAAGAACGTTTTGAGCACCGATTTTGCTGGTGGACAGTGTGATGCACATTTAAACCCTCGGATCCCGAATTCTCCACATCGGTAATATCACACACGTTTAGATGAGTTGAGAGAGTTGATCTGTCGATGTAAACCAATACTGCACACCCGTTGGAAGTTTTATTTATTTGTGACTAGCGAACTAGCCATGGTGAGAAATCTGTATTTGGATTTTAAACAACTCTCAACTTACCATTGCCGCATTAAGCATTCGTAATGATTCCTCACATCTCTGTGACTCATAGAAGGGGCTACAGTGCGTCAGAGTGGGAGCATTGGAACTCCTTTGGCATTTGTTTACATTTTGGTATAGAGATGGTGACAATCGCTTGAGAGGCGGATTGGCTCTAAAGTACATTTCTTGATTCCGTTCTTAGCAAAGATAATTTTCAAAGTCTTGTCTTGCATTAATCTGCAAAATTCGCTCTGTGAATTCAATTGCGTAGTTAAATTCATTTGCCTTTAACTGTAACAGAGGCTTCAGTTGATCACTGGAAAGATAGATGATGCATTGAACAGTAAATAATTTATGCATACTACAAAAGATTGATGAATCTGAATAAATCGGAATCTAAGAGCTCAGCCTGGTTTCCTTAAATTTAAATTGAATGAGTCAAAATCTCGATTACTAGAGGGTAAGCATGGTTTTAAATTAGTCCATAACACGGAATTGTCGGCTTAATTTTGAATACTTTTTGCACGCTTCGCGCACATGCATGGAAGCGATTTGTCTTCAGGTGGGGTACTTTCCATCTACCCTTTTTAATCGGGATCTCGCGTGCCGAGTTATTTATCATGGCTTTGACGAGTTAGAAGTGCAAATTATGCACGGGTCCGGACACCCAACTTCTTGCGGTAAAAAGGAAGCGGGAAGTACTCACAATATCTGTCAAGCATATGCGTTGGTCCATGCGTGGTGCCATGAAACCTTACTTAGAGAAAGCTGTTACGTACCAAAATATGTAAATTTATGGTGTGACATTGCTGCTAAGGAGACAATTAGACTAAAATTATCCTTAAACAGGAGAACGCTAAAATGTTTACCTCGTTATAAGTGGAAGACTTCTCCCTGACGGGATGAAACTTATCACTCTCACTTTAACGAGATTACGGACCACAGCCTTCGCTTGCGTGCCACGATTTGGAAGCACCATGAATGAAACTGACGGGCGTTGAAGGAACTCTAAGGCCAACCCATTGAAGGCGACAAAAGTAGAACTCCAACTTGAAACCTGAATGCTGTGCATTTAATGAAGGTTATCCTCTCACGATCCCGCAGTGGTAATTAGACTTAGTCTCTTTGCTTACGTTTGGATGAGTGCGTGGTGTGCTTTTAGCAGAACAAAACTAATTTTTTCACTTTTTGTTCACCTCCGTTGCCTTAACCGCGTGTGAATTGGTGTGGACGAGACAAAAGCCCTCGTCTGTCTAAACAGCACGGGAAGTAGCGTTTGACAGCGACAATAGGCGGTCTCTACAATACTTTTGACAGCCAATTCTCCACCCCAATGTCATTATATTAGGTGTAGGGACATTCTTTCTTACTCAAGCAGAGGTTCCAAGTTCTTGCATATAGTGCGGTTTTTCTCCGGAACGGCGTTACTAGCATCGTCTCAACTGCAGTTTTTCTTTGAAGAGGTTTGCAGAACCTTTGGCTGTGTTCGAGACCCTTTATTAATGTTTCATTCCTAATCTCTCTGCAATCTTATTTTAATGAAAACTATTTTCTAAAACCATAATTTTCCTATGGAATAATGAAACATGGAGTGTTGCAAAATGGTTAAAGTAGTAAAAAGTTGGAATTGGTGAAAATATCAAGGTGGTTGGCATTTTGCATTTGCGTATTGCCCACCCAGTTTTTGATGGAAAAAATGTCCCTTGCTTCGGACGCTTTGTTTGAAATACCTAATTCCTGCCTGATTTGAGCAATTTTAGCTTACTGAATGATTTTAACTGAAAGTGAATGACTTAAAATGTAATTTAGCAAAGCGACACTTTGAACATATAAAGTTTATGTGTACGAAGCGAAATTTGGGTCATAATATGGAGGGGAAATTATGATTCCACTTGGGAGCAGTGATTCGAATTTCAGATCTAGTGCTGGCCCAAATGCCATATAGACAACTCATTTTTATTCAGAAGCTTCTTCTCATTCTTCGGTCCGCGTAGTCGCCGCACTTCGCGGCTGTCAAGCAGGAAGTTAAAGGAAAACTGCGAATAAGCCGAATAAAGTTTGGCTTTAGCACAAAGCATCAACGCAGGTACGGAGATGTTCTTAAGGAAAAATAATGACTGTATTGATTCACTTACCAATCATAACAGGCAGTTGCTGGTGTTGTCTTTGGTTGAAGCAGAGTGTTCTCCTTCCAACCTGTGAGAGGTTTCTGGTCGGAATCAAAGATTTGTGATAATGTCAGAATAGCCCTTCATTGGGGCTGCACTGGGTCTTCTTCCTTGGCCAACATGACGTGGATGGAAATACGACGGTTAGGTGACAGCCATCAAGTTTTGGTAACTCAGCCGACATCCTTGCGCGTACAGGTTTTACACCTTTCAAACTTCGCATCGCTGAATAACCTTATTCTGGGATATGGTAAGCGCCTGTTAGAATACAAACGGCACTAGTACACCACAGAAGTTGTCAACTCAATGTCCTTAAGCCTATACAGATTTTCATACAACCCGCATGGATAAGCAATGGGAATCCGCCCGTTCAGATGAATTTACAAAAGATATAAATGCTAAATAGGTGAAAGGATCACTCAAGGAATTTATGATGGCCTATCAAAGTGCTGAATTTCTCTCCACAATACCACAAAGTTCAATCAGAATTACGAAATCATAACGCCTTCGAGTCTTATAAGACTAATGAAAACTTCAACCTTTGATGTAGTTAGAGGTTAGAGCAGCGATAAATTTAATTTGCTCTGGTGAAATTTTACTTTCGTTTTAGGTTTCCACACCATTAGTAAATCAGAGTATACCGGAGTCACAGCTTACAACAATTTCATTGCTTTCTGTAAATACAAATTTGCGCTTTCCAATTCAGGCATGATGCTGAGGGGCTCTCGGCGCCTTCATTACGAGCTATCAGCAAGTCCAGCTAATTCTGAAATATTCATCCGTCTAGATGCCAAGTTGTTATAATGGGACTGTAAAATGCTACTTATTCAATCCAATGCTTGAAGAATCAAGTGATTGTTTGATGTCGAGAAAAATGAACAGTACAACTCGAAAGGAGCCTTGTAATAATCACGGACAAAGGAATCGCATCTCGATGCAACATTGGAGCATGTACCGATGGCAATAGCCCTCATACATGAATACCCCGACACCAGGGCGAGCCTTCCTACTCATTCAACATTAACAGTTGGCCACATTTTTCTCCTTTATCTGCACATACTGGTGCTATCAGAAGGCATAATTAAGGTTAATATAAAGTTAATATAGTTTATGAAACTGACAAAAACACAGCAGAGTGCTTGCACTGTCAAACTGCATCTTTCAAAACATTGATAAATGCATGACTCTCCAAGCTGATTGATAAATATTTGTTAGTTCAAAACCATTAGCACCTCGCATTCGTCGCTTTGGATTGGTTACTAAAGCAGCAAAATTGTCCTCCAGTTTTAACCATTTTAAAACTATTAAAACTGTGTCTTATCAAAAGGCAACTAGGAATAAAGTGTAAACAGTGAGCTCCCAGGTAAGCTGCTCGCAATACATGCGGTGATCGACAACTTCATTTAGTGGTTGTTTGTTCGAAGGCTCGCTAACGCCATATCCAAACTAATTCTGTCATGAATATACGACAATTGCTATTGTGTAGAGATCGAGGTGGGATAACGTCTGTGCTGATTTGAAAGTAACTTTTATGCCTACGTGAGTCATGGCCACGAAGTAATGGCCCGCTTGGACACTTGCAAAGTCCCCTGAACTGCTCCCCTTTGAACGCCCACAATTAATAGGATGAGTCAGAGACGGGCACGCGCCCGGGTGCGCAGCCCGTCCGGCAAAACTGGTAGGGATGGTTAGACCTCATGCTCCTGTGTAGTTGGCTGGCTGTTGCTTGAGCAGGCGAACCAGAGCTGTCTGCAGGCTTTTTCAAACTCCCAACCGAACTGCTTCCGTTGCATTACTGCCGCCACTACTGTCCTTTACCTCCCCACCATACCACGCTTAGTTGGAGTCAGCAGAGCATCATTAAATTATATTTGGATTGTAAAAAAGGCAGACAGGGAGGCGACCAAATCCGTTTTTCTGGAAAAACAGCAAGGCTGTTGCAATGTGTCGGGGCTTAATTGGCCCCTTTCATTCATGAAAAATCGGAGTGAACTGCTACATTTGTCGTTCCAAGTACGGATAAAATATGGGGAAAAACAAACTGCGCGATTTAAGACCTTTGCGCCAATTTTTTGTTGCATTTCCGAACCGTTAAATCATGATTCATGTACTTGCATTTTGCAAACACGTAAACATCGAGTAGGCATAAAGTTGAAAATCGGAATATAGACTTAATATTTTGGTTAAATAGTCGCCACTTAGACTACTTTATATGGAATCAAGGAAACTAATAATGCCATTGAATCCTTTTTGGAAACTTCATATCCGACTATCGTGTTTTGCTACCGTAGGACTAGAGATGGCTTATGTCTTCTCGAGTAGCTCGAGGTCTGCTTCTTATCACTTCTACTTCCTAAAACCCAAAATATTTCCTCACTGATTATTAGTGTTAACAATTGTTGGCCCTGTCCTATCTCCCCCGCAGTATGAAGCGATTGCGATCGTTCTTCTCATCATATTCATGCCAAACGTTTAGAAACACTTCAATTCATGCTTTATGGCGCAGATCACCGCATACGCGCCGCAGTAGGATGAGCATTATGGTGATGCTTTGAACCGACACAGTCGCCGTACTTGAGGAGATGTAAAACAATTAATTTAGACAATCTACTAGTCTACAAGCCGTAATAAGGTAAAAAGGTTTTTCAGTAATTTCACCCACTAAACATGGCCCGCATTTACTGCTTGCATTAAACTTCATTCCCTTGTGAATTCTTCCTCGAATTATTTAGTTAATAGTGTATTCCAAAAGATGGTAAACATTCCTTACAAACGAGTGTCATTTGTCATTCCAAATGAAGAGAAATTCTCTCATAAAAATAAAACCTGATTTCCTCTTAAAGGGAAGAAACCGTTCAAAGTCTTCCTTTTTATTCCTCTACTTCGGCTCCACGAAAACGGGACGAGGGTTCTGTGCTAATATGCAACGACGTAAGTCCGGAAGACACCAGTCCATGCTTGCCTATTCAGACCTTTTTGGTGGTTACAATGACCGAAGAAAAGATTGCTGCTCAACAACTACATTGGCCACATCCGAATGCTGTGAATCTGGCAAATCCAAAGGACTTGCGATGTTCTGACATCAAGACGCATGTTCAGTTCATGTTCAGTTTCATGTTAATGCTTCAGTTCATTGTGATCAATGTTGAGTCATTCAATGCAGCTAATTCGGGATCTGAGAGCACCCTCAACATTTGCCTTGCTTACACATTCCACAGGCACTCCCCTCTCCATCCCCATTCCTTCTCCTTAAGCTCTTCCTTTGAAGTAACTGCTGAGTGGCCTACAGAGTTTAAGATTATAACAAATTTTGGAATTTTATTTCATGCATATTACCTCACTATATAAGCGTCATCGGTTTTGCATTTTATTCTCGCCATTGTTTAAAAAATAAAGTTGGGATGTTTTGTAACATTATTGAGGTATAGACGGAAATGCCGTCGATTCATCGAAAGTTTGATCAAATCGCCTAAAAATGTCACATGTGATTACCCTTGACTGCTTCCGTTACAAGACTGAGAGAAAGTGTCTTGCTAGAAGTTAGGAAGCCTACATTGCACCTGGTGACAGTTAAATCGCCTTCCACAATTTTTGCGACAAAGTGGGACCAAAAAAATGACTTAAGGATAGGCTAGTCATTGCATTAGAAGTACAACAAAGAAATGAACTCGGGAGAAGACTTTGTCTTTTGCTAAAAGAGTCTTATGACTGAACAAGGTATGAAACATCACAAATGTTTGCAATTTAGTGGATGAGTATGTTTGTCTGCGTAAGTGAATAACTAACCTTCATATTCATCAATCATCAGCGTCCTTCGGCATCAGTCAGTCATTCCCTTCCACACCGAAATAGGAATCAGTCAGTCAAGCACCTCTGCAAGGGGCAAAAGGCTCCCACATGTAGGCTGACGTACTACGACAGAAGATTTATTTGGTCTCAAAAGTAAAAGATTGGCTTGCCTTGCCTATCGGATGGACGGGTTTAGGGAATGTGGATGCTCCACCAACTTCGGAACTTAATTTTCCTGTGAGTAGTAGGATAGGAGACACTGGAAAACCAGCTATTCATTCTGCAGTTTGCCCAACATTTTATGCACTAATCTTATAAGAAAAGAATTTAGTGTTTGAAATTACTGCCTTGCTTTTAAGAGGTAGTGCAAATAAAGCCAGGCATTCGGAAATTGCAATTTCCTCACAAGAAGGGCACCCCTTGCAAAGACTACTGATAAGGTGCCCACTTCTACATTTTACCTTTGTATCTGCAGTGTCTATTTACGATATCAAACCTCTTCTCAGTACGACACTGTAAAATCACAGTTTCACGTTTAAACTTACAGATGTCAATGCATTCCCCGCCTGACACCTACTATTTTCCGTCCAAGAATCCGTTGTGTCGATATTTTCAACGCTAGCGTTTTAAGGTAAGCTAAAACTATTACTATTATAATTTTCTCATATGGAATTCAAGAGTCATGTAACCGATTCCTTCAGTTTTAGTTGAGAACTAGAAGTATCATGTTGTGATGACTTCTTTAAAAATGTTATACGTTCGGTGGAGGTGACTTGTCAGTGGCTATTTTGACCTTCTGGGACCGTAACTTCACAAGCTCAACCACTTTAGGCCTCCGCGCATGGGTTTATTCTCCCAAAATATCTTATTTTCTTGTCGTTTTCCAACAAATTTAATAAAAATAATCACATGGAATGGCTGATTTTGCTATAAAACAACATTTTGGCGAGAGATGTAAATTAGCAATTGTGATGGCCGAATTCTGAATTAACAATTAAGTCCCTTTTTGTGACTTAACACTACATACGGGGTTTTTCCAAATGCACTCCAATGCGACATATCTCCAAAGTGGAACGTTTTGGGTTGCTGAACATTCATGTTGGTTCAAACGATGCAGTCGTGGGGTCTGTTTTTTGTAAAGTGGGATGGAGGAGAGCAATATTAACACCGTAGCTTGAGTTTGATTATCGGTACACTCTCCTCGTGCGAAAAAATGCATATGGACTTCTCAAAATGATTGCATTATTTTTAATTTTGCGGGCATCTGCACTATTTTGCGTCGGAGTGAGGCAATGACCCACTCGCTGCCGACTGACAAGTGTGTTGATGGAGCAGGCGTTTGGCGCGGCCATCAAGCAGCTGCAAAAAAATCGTCACTAAATCGCTGCTTTAAAATGATTATGTGTTTCTTTATGTCAAAATAAGTAGCATCAATGGCCAAATACTTGCACATTTTCCTTACTTCCTTAACACCGAATTTTAGCATAATTCCCAACCATCCCGTAAGCGTGAGATCTACCATACTTCAAGAAATCTCCATTAGGAGGCACTACTTTGCTTTGATTTAAAGAGTGGCTCCATTTATGGTGCAGAACTGAGGCACGGGTTGACTTGTACACTGGCATTCAGTTATAACCTTAGCGAATACTTTAACATTTTGAACTTTCGCACACTCAATTTCCCTGCTTCCACATTAGGAGCGAACCCAAGTTGAATCTTTCCTTCAGTACCGTTTTTAAGTCTCACCATTCGCCCCTTGCATATCACAAATGTGCCTGAGAAAAAAAGAAACAGCAGCTCCTGGGAAAATTGTAGGAGAAGCAGACGTGTACTTGTGATAACTAGTTGAATGAGCTGCTGGCGCAGTTGAACTCGGTATGGCAGCCAGCTAGGAGTGATGTGGTATCATTGTTTTAACCACTATTGAAAGAAAAATAGTATGTTATTAGTGTTTAGCACAGTAATTTTTGTAAGAAGAACTATAATCAATTGATAAAGATAATTCTTGTCATTGACATTGGAAGGAATCGGAGTTCACTTATAGTGTTACGCCTTTACTTCGTGTTAAGCACAACGCGATTCCTCTTACAAGCTCTGCAATTCTGCTGCAGCAAAAGCCGCATGACCATCATTGGCGTTTATGTGATGACCAGCATTTTAAACGCTGGTATGGAGAAAAAGGGCACGAAAACACAAACTTTGAGTCTACGTGAGGCAGTTAGTGTCCAAAGATCGTGACTGCACGTCACGGCCACAGTCGACTTCTAGAGCCCTCTGAGTCACAGTTGCCGATGCCTTCGATCGGCGCTCCTCAAGGCGCAACGAGGCGGAGAGTACTTTGTCCTGCCAAAGGGAGAATTGCGGCATGCAAATGCACTGAGGAGCTAGCACTCGAAACGCTTTTGTTAGTACGAAAAAAGAAAAAAGAATCGTTAGCACTACTTTCACAAGGGTGAACTGCATTCGACTTAATAAATAACTGATGGCTGTCTACATCTTAATTCAACTATTTGCTCCTTTGCTTTACTACCCGACCTTTCCTATTTCTTATGGTGCCAGTATCTTATCTAAGAAGATTCTTTTGCTTTTGTAAGCTACCTTAAAAAAGTTTCGGAACTGTACCAACCACTAAATGCAATAAACAGTTTCAGTATAAATTACCAATTCGTTACAGAGGCCTGCCAATCTTTTTCACGAGGCTTCGCTCGACAGTAAGTGACTCTTGTCCAGTTCAAAATTATCCAACGCAATGTAATCGATGCAGAACAACAGAGGATTCACTTTGTGCTGTACGAAAACTTACTCGCCTGTACACCTATCGACGTATGAATAGGTGTTAAAAGGTGTTGTTTTACAATCGGGTGCATCAACTGTGCACCAAGGCACTAAACCAAATATTCCTTGTTAGCGATATTTCACGCTTTTACTCTCATTATCAGATGTGCTATCGGCCATGTAATGAATGTTTCCCCGCGAGTGCCTGGCTTTCCTCATCCACTTCTCTGTGCCGGTCGACTTTTGATGTCGATTGCTAGGCAATGAAACAATTGAGCAATTTCTCAAACGAACAACCTTGCAACTCTTCATTTCATTGCATAACCTGCAGTTTTAAGGTAGCAAAGTTTTGAATTAAGACTCAAGTGAATAATTTAACTACATTGAGGATAGAGAGGAAAAGACTGCCTAAACCTGAGTAGAAATGCATTGCGTCTCCTATAGAAAGAATGAAAGCAGATCGTTTACTTTTCTTAACAGGGACTCTAAAAACTAAAACAGCAAAAAGTGGAATAAGAAAGCTCCCTCTTGGCTTTTAAGAAACGTGCTCGTTCACTATTCACTCTCGTGCAAGTTAGTTGAGGTGGTCACTGCGGTTCTTTGCAAAAATTGTGACATCTGTCTTCACCGCCACATGATTCGAGTTTCCTGTAGCCTTTATCAGAAAAATTGGTTTTCGCACACAATCATGTGCGTTTTTGACTGCCTCTAAGTTTTTGAGTGGCTAAGTGTTTGCTTTCTCTTTTACCGTCGCCCCAACCCCGTGTTCACGGGGTTAGAGCGCCCTCCCTCTAGAATAGGAAAACCGCCAATAACGAAGGTGACAGGAGGTCGTGCGAAAAGAAGGAACTTATGCGCATTCCTGCGCACGGTCGGAAAGAAAGGCCAGCAACTGATTTAAGGAAGTGTTTTTTGCAAATAAATGCTGAAAATTTTCTCAAACAATGGCAGTCGAACCAAGAAGAGGGCTCGTAATACTTTACTGATGCTAAACTAATTAGGTTTGTCTGAAAATCAAGAATTATCGAGATGCAAACCTTCGGAGCACCCTCAAAATAAGTGCTGTGTGTTTAATTTGCCCACTTTGAACTAAGGGAAAAGTAAAACCCTGATAGTCTCGTTAAAATGTGTATGATAGGTTGAAATACCATTCGCTTATATTTTCAAGGAAATCAACCGTATCGCAGATGCCTTCTGAGCCTTAAAATTGTAGTAGAAAAACATTGACTTTAAAGAGCGAGACTTCACTAGTCCAACGTTCCTTCGATTAACTAATGCCAACATTCTAGGTTCTCTTGCTCACTTCGTATTGCTTTGAACCATAACTAAAAAACTATCCCTTGGAAGGACAGGCGTGCCTAACCATCAGTGTGGCAAACAGAATGTCCCGAAACTGGCTACTCACTTCAACTTGATGCTCATCTTCAACAAATGCTTTTCTGCCATAACGAAGAGCGTTAGATTTGTTGGGGGAGTAGTTTTTTAACACAATTACTTTCCTCAAAACCACTAGCTATTACCTATAGCAGATGACTTTTGAGCTTTCCTTTTTAAGCGACAATCTTTTCAATTTTAGACAGCTGACAAGTAACAGGTAGTCAAATATGGGATTAAGCACAGCAGAAGAAATACGAACAACTGTTTGGTTAAAAATGGCAATTGGAAGTACCGAGTGCGATATCTGACTTAAATGAAGGACGGAAATCAGGTTGTGGAAATATGGGTGGATTAAAAGTGCTTGCTGTTTACGAAAATAGGCAAATCCTCAAAGATGTGCATATTCACTTCTAGCATCGTGGCATCCACAGTTAATTTCAACCGAAAAATTGCAATTTCCTTCTATTAAAATGCGCTATAGGCGTCATTGAATCCAACAGTAATTGAAATGATCTCCCAGGTCTAGTCACTTAAAAAACCCTCCTTTGGAAATAGGAAAAAAAGGAGATACCTGGGCGCATTTTCAATTGTTATGACGTCTTTGAAGACTAATGGTAAACTTGGCTTTAACTTATGAAATTCTACCAACTAGTAACAAATTTTATATTTTAACCAAACGCCCCTCCAACAACTGAGTCGGGAGTGCTGTGATTATACATGAATCAAACCGCCGCAAAGCCCTAGAAGAGCTTATCTTTGCAGAGAATTTGTACTCAGGACTCGTATGCACAGGAGAAAGGTGAAAATACTCTAGAAATAAAAAGCAATTACTCTTCGTTGATATAACTCGGTTATGAGGCCTATTGGCCAGAAAGCTTCACACATTCAAATTCAAGACGCGTGGACACCTGGTTAAAGAACGAGCGAACGCGCGCACTCACATACACACGCCCGTACATACAAAGCGTATGTTCCAAATTTCTTTCTTTTGCTCTCTCTCTTTAAACAGGGTCAGAGCACATACACCGGAATGCCTCATCCCCTCCTCCCCCCTTTGCCCCTTTCACGAGCACGCGAAGATGATTTACCACCGCGTCTGTGTAGGTGCGCGTGTGATGAGTGATGGTGTTGCGTCGTCTTGCGCTTGATGCGGTGGGGTGAAGGGAAGACTTAGTCACCGGGAGCCCTCGCAGTGCGGCTGTGGTCAAATAGCCTGGCGCTCATGGGATCGGCTTTCTTCCCCTGCCCTTCGCCAATTTGCTAAAATAGCGACACCTATGGAACGTCGCCTCCTTAACACCCTACAGCCGCACACTTAAACTGTTCCGAGTTCAAGTTTAAGTGGATGATTGCATCAATATTTTCACAAGTTTTACCAAAATCTACCTTAAACATGTAGTGACTATGTCGCTCGACTACTTCATTTTAAGCAGCTTTTCAACGATTCTCATAAAGTGGCCAAATTCACAATAACTTTTAGACGTGGATGAAGAACTTACGAGCATGAACTTACCCTAATATCATTCTGAGGCGCTTACGCTTCACTATGATAACAATCCGAACGTTACATACAATAAGAGCTGAGGCTAGGAATCATGACATTGCCAACAGCACGAACTTGACACATAAACACCTACTGAATTGCAAAGTAGTAACTATCAAAAACTCAAATAGAAGAAGTGGGCACCCCATAACTGCATCATAAACAAGAATTGACTCAGCTTCTGTTCCCAGAGGATACATGTCCGAAATTTTCCCAAGGTTGTGAAGGCCAATGAAGTAAATCGCTAGAAACTTTCAAAAGCACAACGCTTAATAGAACAGAGGAGATCAGAAATGCATCGGACGAACAACAAAATCCAGTCTAAACTCTCACTAAAAATAACCTACAAACACTCCCGAACACAGGTAATCAAACCTGGCACAGAGGAACCAGATCGTGTATACACTAAATGTCTCCTAACTGCGTGCATTGGCGACGGTACAAACTGGAGACGTGAGGAGGGGATTCAACAAGCTGCCTAGCGTCCAAACCACTGCCCACGCAGCGAAAATAAGCGTAACCACTAACACCTATAAGGTCCAAAATAGCGAGGGAGCTACTTCTGACTCATCTCTTGAAGAGTGACTACAAAACGGGAAAAAATCGATAACAATTCGGTCGATAATAGCCCACTAAAAAAGCCAAAGAAACCAACCCGAATCCTTATGTATATGAACCCACACTCAGTCGAAATTAGCTTGAGTTCATGCTCGGACAGAAGAAGCGAAAAAGCAACCAAACACGAACCGTAGAATCGATTACTCTCAAATGAAATTAAATCACTTAGCCATTAAAGCAAAATCTAAATTGAGCCAAATTCACGCATGGGTTACCACAAACCCCTCAAAGAAAGAGGTTTATAATGTTCGTCCAGTCACAATTATGTACCTCGAGAACATCATAAATTAGCACAAATAAGTAAAGGTACACAGAACAAAAAACTTGGCAAAGTAATTAGAGAAGACGAGTCTCACAACCACAGAGGGCCCATTTGTGGTGTACGACTTCAAGAGCTTCCCATTCTGCTTTGAAGGCTTTTTGGATATCCGGCGGCTGTTGATGACTGGACATCATCTGTTCCTGAATAAAGAGAGGCTGAGCTACGGCGCTGTCAGATCCTAGAACCAATTCATGTAGGCTTCGAAGTCCGAATATATTCAAGAAATACCACGAGGCTGAGCTCACCCTGCACCAGTAAATAGAGGTATGAAGACACAGATTACCAAGAGGCATCTAGTGACACAAGAGTTTCGCAGCCGCGCTGCAGCATTGGCTTAAAGCGATAGGTCAGAGGAAAGGGAACTTTGGTCGTGAGAAACCCAGAAAATGCCCAATTTATCCATCCACCAATTACCAACATTGGCACGACGTTCAACATGTTACCCTTCATCATATCACTAAGCATCGAAGGATCTTACAATCATAGTGAAAGACGACCCTACCTGCCATTGGGTTTTTGACAGAATTTTCCCGTTTTTGAGTTTTGAAAAACCCAACCTCACTGTCATTGAAGAAATGCTTGCGCATTTTAAAACCCTAAACAATGTGGACCCCAAAAAGAAACGAGATACATTGCGAGTGATATAGTTCCCATTTTCTCTAAGAAGCCGACTTCGCATTAGAGCATGACTAAAAGCTGAAGGATGACGACAATAGCCTCACCTATCAGACACGGCTTGGAGATCAGGCTTTTTATTGGAGACCATCAAGACCGTAAGATAGTGACGAATTACTCCATAAAAGAAAGTAATGACGACGATGGGAAGAAAGACCCAGAACCTTATGGCTGAGTCCAAAATTAGCTCAACCATAAGGGACCAACGATGGGACCAATAAAGCAAAGCGACCGTGTAAGGCGTCCGGTCAAACAAGTGCAGATGTTAACCTTTTTTAAATTTAGGTATATAGCACTTGACTTTTGCGATATCACTATTTCAAATGATTTTCTACCAACGAATAAACTAAAATTAACACGCCCCAACGTTTCCTACTTAATGATCACAAAATTTTCATATAGGAGTCTGGTATGAGAATTCAAGGCAGTGCCATTAAATACCTAATGAAAAGTATTGTAAGTAACTCATAAACCTTACATTGATAAAGCAAATCAAATTATACTTTGTTGGCTTAAGGGAAATATTTTCGAATCAATATTAGAACTTGTAACGACGCAACGTCTCGAGACTTGTTTGACATTTAAAGCCCTTGCTCATGCCCAAGTAACTGTATCTAAGGTTAGGAAAAAACGATTACTGTAGAGCCCAAGAAGTCCCATCAGTTAAAAGCCACTGAGCTCGGCTGTAAACATATATTAGTGGAGGATAAGAGGGAATTGAATCTTGGCTTGGCTCAAAGGCCAGTCTACATGCGAGGTCAAGTTGAACGCAAAGTAACCACTAAACACTAGGTTGCCACATAAACAAAGTGCTACAGTGAGGCTTTGGCATGCCCCGAATCCAAGCCTATCTGAGAAAAGCAAGGTGATCGCCTAAAAGCGACTACCAGTCAAACGAGTAGCCAAATAATCAAGGCGCTTCAAATTTTTTACTCATGCACATTCTATCGTTGGCTGGCCCTACTTGATAGGTCATATTTTCTTCCGTTGGGTGAGCTTGCTTTCAGCCCATGACATAAGTACAATACTTTGGTTGTGTGAACACATAGTATCCGGTGGGCATTATGTTATTCGTCTGGCCCTTGTACGCGTGGGTCACGTATTCAACTCCACTTACTGGCTTCTAGCACCCGGTAAGAAATCTCACTACACTGGTGGCATCAGAAAGCGTACTCAACAACTTTAACGACTCCTTTCCTAATATTAACCCTTTGCAGTATGTACTCAGGGCGTAAAATAGGCGCACTTACATCCATAGCGGGGGAACTTCTGAATTCTCCACATTCAAAGGGTTGAGAATGATGTCTGTGTTTGGCTTCAGCTTGTCCTCGTGTTCCACGGACAAGCTATCAACAACTGAAGCAACACCGCTATTGGATCGCATAAAAAATTTCTTGTCGAAAATTGCCCTGCTTCATCTTATTCTCATGTTTCACAGACTAGTTATGAACGACTGAAGCGACACCGCCGTGAACCAGTTGGAGGAAATTCGTATTGGAATTTTTCATACACAATCCGTGTATAGGTATTGGAAATGAAATTACAGTTCTCCTTACATACGAAACAGTTCCTTATCCCTTATTCCATGTAACATATCTGTTTTATACCAGAGTTCCACCATCTAGTCCTGAAAGGAATTGATGTTCAAAAGATGTATGTGTAGTGTCTCGAGACTTCCCACAGGGTGGAAGAAGGCAGTAAGTGGGATTGGATACAGAGCAAATGGGCCTGAGCATGACTAGGTCAGCACACCTGTAAAAGGGCTAAATAAATCCTAAGGTGACTGCCTAACGCCAGGTAGTCACATAATCAAAGCATTGCACTGCCTGTCTCCTCTTTTGAGTGACGTCCTCGGCGCTCCTCTTTGGTGCACCTCCCTCGCCAGCAATCACAACATACTCGGTACTACAAGAAGGCACCCACGAACCAACCGCACCAGTTGACAGATAGCTTAGGACGGAGGAACCGTATCTTGTCTCCTCGACAGCTTCAAATGAATCTGGAGTTACTTTCGGTGTGACAACCAGATTTGGGACTAAATACACCTGTTGATCATCAATTGCTTCCAAGACTAGACAGTGGAATTCTGATCGTATATAAGGAGAACCCTAGTGTCACTTCCGATACCTATACACGAATTTTGTATGGGAATTTCCGACCTTAAACATTTCCAGATGGTTCATGGCGATGTCGCTCCAGTTGTTAATAGTTTGTCTGTGAAATACAGGGATAAGGTGAAGCCAAATGCAGATGTCGGTCTCGACTCTTTCGTTGTGTAGGATTCAGAGAGTCTTCTACACCGTTGCAAAAGCGTCTCTTCCACACCGTAGTTATATGCGACAAACGGTACTTGCTAGGATAGGGGTCATTGGGTGAAAGAAGGTAATAAGGGGGACTAGATATATGTATTCCGGAGAGAACAGAGCGAATGAGCCTGAGCATGGCCCGAAGGCCAGCCCACCTATGCGAGTGCTAGACAAATCCCAAAGTGACCGCCAAACGCTAGGTAGCTACATAAACAAAGCATTACAGTATGCGGCTCCGATTATGGTTGTCAAACCGAAAGTAACCCCAGATTCAGTTGAAGCTGTCGAGGAGACAAGGTACGGTTCCTCCGTCCTAAGCTATCTGTCAACTGGTGTGGTTGGTTCGTGGGTGCTTTCTTGTAGTACCGAGTATGTTGTGATGGCTGGCGAGGGAGGTGCACCAAAGAGGAGCGCCGAGGACGTCACTCAAAAGAGGAGACAGGCAGTGTAATGATTTGTTTATGTGATCATATGACGTTTGGTGGCTACTTTAGGATTTGTCTAGCCCTTGTACTCACGGGCTGGCCTCCGGACCATGTTCAGGCCCCGTTGCTTTGCCATATTTGGAATACATGCATCCGGCTTCACCCACTGCATTCTTCTACCAGGTGCGCAGTCGTGGGACGCTAAATATAGCCTCAAAGAGCTTATGTAGTTCGAGTTGATGAATGCTAAAGAACCAAAATATTTCCAATGAAACATTAGAAAAAGTAACATTAATTAACTGAAAGAACTTCATCGAAGACCAAACAAAACTCCGCCTGCGAAACTGAAAAAATTAAAGAAGTCGTTCAAAAGCTTAATCGAAATATCCGATTTTTTCGGTAATTGAGAGAGCAATATGACACTTACGCATTTGAAGCGCTGAGGTTTCTACGAGGCATAATACGAATGCAAAGTAATTAGTAAATAGTCCACTCCTGAACTTGCACCATAATGGCAGAGCATGCGATAAGTATGTATAATTCTATTAAGCTCCTCTTTTCCATCATATAACTAACTAAAAACTTATGTGCCCTATTTCTTTGTTTGAACTAGCTCTGTTTCGTATGTACGAAAGGATTGGCTTGTGAGCACTGCCTTTCGCGGTTCTTGGCCGTAGTTTAGGCTCTTGTGTCCTCTTAAAATCGTGTAATCGCTGTTATCCATTGGAAATAAGCTGAATAATGTTTTCAGGTATCCATTATTTTTGACTCTACTCATTCTTACTAACAGTTAACGTAGTTAATGCCCTTTTTGCTGCCCTAGGCACCATCTGATGAAGTTATTTCTTCCAACCTCACGACTGCCTTCGAGGTTTGACATATTAACAGAACAATCAGAACCGCAGGGTCATAATCATCTAAGCTTTTACGAGGGGAATAATTTCTCACATACGAATACACCTCGAGCAATTGGTTATCAGAAACCCAAACACTTGTGGATGGCTAAGGATAACTCACTGAATATTCTCGATAGCACATCGACAATGAATGACGAATGTCTGCATTTTTGTTCCGGTTCTCGGCCCAACAATGAGTCGCGTACGACTTCTGAGCATGTATTCTCTTCTCATCAAGTTGCAGAGTTGACTCCACTGCGTAACGGTTATAATGGAGTATCTCCATCTAATTCCAGCAGTGCCCCAGGAACAATTGCAATGCCTTCCTCATTGACGAACACAAGCAGTAGCCCCAGCAACCATCCCTCTCCGCAAAATAGGTTTGGGGTTAGCAATGTTGCTGGTCCTCATTACGAAAGTCCGGTTGTCTCTTATCCACAAAAGGGGGGATCTCATGCAACGCATTGTATTGACTCTTCTGAATGGAAGCCCAAACGTAAACGAGGTCGACCACCAAAGACAAAGTCAGATAACGTCGATGTCCATACTCATCCAGTAAGTCGGAAGCGTCAATCTCGATTGGACTCAAAAGTCCGCGAAAATTGCTCTATGCCTCAGCCGAGCACTAGTTCAGCATTTTTGACAGGTGGATTAAAGATACGCCTTCGTAGGGATGTTTCCGTCGACGAGCCGATTTGCGGCAAAAAGTTCCGATCCCGAAAATCAAATCAGAAATCCGTTCAAGTTTTCCGAATAGTTGAATCATGGTGTGATGCTGACGCACCTGGTGGACTTGCTGCTAAGTCAAACGCAGTCTCTCCCATGTCCACCAATCAGACCTCAGGAGGTTTTAGAGTTGGGGATGTGGTGTGGGCCAAGCTCGCTGGCTACCCGTACTGGCCTTCAAGGATCAGCGCGTTGTATGCGCGGACTCCTCATCAGCTGGCTCAGGTGAGTCCCGAAAATGCGAACAGTGACTCGCTGGCGGTGTCCGCAACCCCTGCGGATCCTGCGTTGGCTCCCGGTTTCACGGCAAAAGTGGAATGGTTTGCTTGGAATCAATGCTCTTATCTTAGTTGTGCGAAACTTTTCCCTTTTATGGAGTACTTCGCTAAGCTTTACACTCCTCGAACTCGTGTAAAAAACTACGCAGAAGCGGTTAATATGGCAAAGCTCGTTGTTGAGGGTGGTTCAAATGGGACGCAACTGACGTCAGAGACACAAAGTGATATGGAGAAAGGTTCCTCCGCGTCCTTATCACTGTCAAATAATACCGAGCATGGGCGCTCTGACTTGTCCTGTCCTCCTGATCTCCATTTTGCTTTCAGTCCTCTTAGTGTCCCAAAGTATTCTGATGGCTTATGTCTTCCTGATCTTCGTCTCGCGTTTAATCCTACGAATCCTCAATTTCCCGTGAGCAATCAGGGCCCAACGGAGAATGGTCACTTTTCATTTTTAAATCTTGAAGTAAATTCGGGTGACTTCTCTCAAGTTCCGGAGCAGTGTTGGGGACCTCTACCGCAGTTGGACGTCAGTGGGTTAAATGAGTTCAATTCTGGCGTGCCGACCTTCTCTGAAGACGAGGACGAGGGGAATGAGTCTCTGGCCAATCAACTCAAGTCTGAACTGGGTTCCATTGGAATATGAGCGTTGATATCTAATCTGTAGTGTATCTTCTAGCAAGCATACGATTTAATGGCAGCAGCCGTCGTTTGCTCTTGTAAATATGAGACTATTTTCCCACAAAAACGCACTCTAGGTGTTTGCTGTTTATTGTCATAGAACGGCCAATTGGTATCGTACTTTTGATGCGACGAATTGGATAAAAAGTAAGCTATGGCTCAAAAGTCCGCTACACTTCTTTTGTGTACATATATATATTGTAACTGTGGTATTCGACACTACACTTCCCATCTTGTTCACTTGGAACATCATATCATCATGATCTTCACTTCACTCATGCTTAACATTCTTCGACCTTTTTAAACCATCGCGTAATGACTTGTCTTACTTGTTTGTATTCTTCCTTTTAAAATTCAAAGACCAGATTTAGCTGTGGTTTTTTTTTGTGATGGAGAGGGGTTTATTAGTTAACTTAGATGCATTAGGGGCACCTGGACTACTGATTCAAAACACTTTGCGTGTGGATTCGACGTTGGGTGTTGATTCGTTGTGGATGATTCGGCCCTGTGAGAGACGTTGCGGTATGCTCTATGGAGTCGGTTGTCGCGTGGCGCGATTTCCATGGAGTAGGTGGTTGTACTATTTCTAGAGATTCAAGCCAGGTTTTCCTGTTTATATCCTTTACTAGTAGGAATTCGGGAAATGCATTTTTAAGGCCAGATAGAGTAGTGTCCACTTCAATTACAAGTTAGTCGCATGATGGGTGGGGTTCTATTCTTGGGAATGCTATTTGGTAGTTTCTCGCATGTGGTTGTTAGTTTCAAGGTTTCGAGCTTACTTCCTGTAGGTAGAGATGAAGATGGGTCAATGCGTGTTCGCCGTTACAGTGATGAACCTTTGTCTGTCAGGAGGTTGGAATCATTTTCGATTCCAATGCATCTCGAGTACTTTTGTGATTTTCGACTGTCAACTGTGGGAGGTCGCTATTTTAGTTGAGTAAAGTCAACTCTTGGATGAAGGGTAGTGACATAATTTAACGTTTTAATCTCAAAAATATGTGGGTCGAATAGATAAATTTGTAGGTGTCCTTCATTCTGCACTAGCTACAACGATTTCGTTAATTAGTTGACATTACTTGTAATGGTCTAGGACGATCCAGCTGATTAAGAGTCGCCAAACACTTGCGCCAGTCATAAAAACTACCACTCGCTTTTCCATTATTTGCGATTTCTTTGTTACGTCTTCTATACGACACTGATGTGTATTCATAATGCATACCCCTTGGGATTGGCACTAGAAGAAGACGGTGGGGGATCGAGTTATGGGCTGTTTTCGTTCAAACGTTTGCCTAACATCTGAGTCTCCACTCAGATTACCCCACTTCCGAGGTTCGTAGTAACACCTCCAGAGCTTTATGCAGTAGGATCGGACTTTGTTGTAGAGACTTGGTGTTTGGTTATGGTGTGGTCCCAACCTCGTCGTTGCCCAACTCCCCCTCCTCCAACGTTTCCTCAGGAAACGGTTTGATTGCAAATGTTTTAGTTAGCATCTCAAGAGAGTGAGAGCAATAGTATACAGGCGGGGAGGCGATTAGGCCCAGAGCGGGACTCATGTAGCCTCAGTCGGTCCTTCCAGTACGACGTTAGCTTTATATCCTCTGACCTACAAGGTTGAAGTAAAAAATCAGCTTTAACGTATTACATACAGGACTCGTAGTGCTCACTTAAACGACTGCAACGGCTTTTTGCGTTGCCATTACGACTTTATCAGAGATGCATTTGTAGGAGAAGGCATGTCAGTTCAAAGTGTATTGAGGTAGTTGCAAGATCTAAAAGGTGGGGACCAACAAGAGACACGCAGCTACATATACGTTTAACTGCCTGCTTAGCCGGACCTTCTCGTGGAAGTGGCAGTCGATACTAATGCCATTGCGACACTTCATTTGGTTAAAATAGTCGTGAGTAGTCGATATGAAACCAGAGTAATTGTAGGCGAAACAAAGTGTAGTTGAGATAATTTACTTTTCGATCTCATAGGACCTAAATAGTTTGCATTCATGGGTAGGGATCGAGTGCTCAATTGGTCATTTTACGCCATTGTGTAAGGTTCCCTTAAAGTCTTTTGTTATCGGACAAGCGAGGGTTCCCAAAAGTAAACTACTACGGGAACTGAGGTTTGCATTAATTACTTCTTCTGTGTCTCTGACAGTGAGCACTTAAGATTTCACTCTCAGGGATTTAGATTTGCTACGAAGAATGTCTTAGTACATAAATACTATATTCTCAAAAGATCTTTCAACAATAATGCGTTTCATAGCGCTCCAATTGTACTAGAGGCGTTCTTGCTTGTGGCTACACTGTAATCATGACCCTCAGGAAAGGGCTCATTGACTTCTGATGTTCCTTTTTCGGTCAGCTGCAGGTCGATTCATTGTGTTGCAAGTTTGAACGTAAATTAGTCCCTCCAGACAATGAGAGAGGGAATGAAGCTAAACAATTACGAGCTATAAAATGCATTGATATTGAATTCAATTAGCACCTAGACGACCGCTTAGGCTACCCTGACATGCTCACATTGCATTGGGGGCTATTTTTGATTCGTTACCCAAGAACAGACCTCGCACATGATGATAAACCGGCGCATTTCACGTGACAAATGCAGAATGCAAACCCATGACCTGATTTTACAAAGATTGGAGTCTTATCTGTGGCTTCGTAAAGTTAGACACATGCATTTACCACCCTTACCAGAAACATAAGCGCAATGAGATAATGACACAGCATACTTTGAAAGCCTAAGTTAATTTTCGAACGTAGGTAAAAAGATCGGTAAAGTATATGAGGTAGCTCCAAAGTCAGAAGTTCATATTAGGTTATTCTTTAACTAAGGCTTATTAGAGAGGAACCAAGCTAAAATAATGTAGTATCTTGCTGGTGAATGATGGCCTCTTCGTTAAATGGCGATATAGGATGCATGGGTAAGGAAGAATTTGTTCTATGATGCATCAGCATGGTCAAATGCCATTCAACAAACAGCCAAGCATTACAAATATCTTGTTACTCTTTTTACTCAAATACATAATAGTAGAAAGTTTCTATACAAAATAGATTAAGTTGCTGCCTAAAATCATAACACCTGGTGTGGTCAACATATTGGGTTCTACGTCCATCACATGAGCATGTAGGTGATTAGTTTCCGTTTAAAGCAAGACTGTTGGCGATTGTAGCCACTGGCAAAATGGAAGCGTATTGCTGCCCTTTCTCATCTCTAGAGTAGGTGGTAGCTTCAAATATGTAGGTTCAATCTGCACACTTTTGAAGTTTTCTTATGATTTCATTCCACAGTTAACTCATCCGTAAACTAAAGGCCTTTGGAAGCATCAATTTTCATGTTTCTTTTTAACCCTAGGTAACTACTACTACTCTCCAGACTTCGAAGTGGATTAAGCCATTCCAAAACATCTGAGTACTTAAAAATACATTGTTAAGGCCAATTTTGATGTGAGCAAGCTCACGTATTTTTGCTACTCTGTAGTTTTGACGAGAAGTTGATACTGACATTAGAGCGATTCCCGGTTCACATGGATATTAGGGTGAATCACGATTTTCAGTAATCGAGAGTGGCAAAAGTAGATTAACGGACCATCAAGTGACATAGTGACCACTAATTTGGGCTAATGGACGGTTCTCATGCTGTGCGTGAGTCCATTAATAAGTGAGAATTTCGTATGTTTGCATTAAAGGGTTGGTAACGGTTATGCTCAGTGATTATACCAAAGCTTGCTGCACTAACTTTTGGCATAGATCGTCAAATTCACGAGAACGGCAATGGAATTTCTTTGCAAGGAAATCAGCTGAGTGCATTAGAGACGCAATACTACTTTAGGAACGATTGGGATAAAGTGGACGGTTGTTCAAAAATCAAAAAACGACAAGTTGCAGACAATTCTATTTGATTAAAGGTGTGGAAGACGAAAATCAATTTTTTGAGAAGGAGGGAAATTAGCCCAAATGAATGAAAAAAAGACGAATGCAGATTGGAAAAGGACTTGTAGTTGTTTACACTAAGCAAATTTTAACAACCGCTGGTCGAATAATGCCTGTTTCGATCAAAGCTAAGTTTTTTGTCAGGAAATATTGCGTGGATTCTCGCTTCCTCTTAAATAGTAAATACTTTCAAAGTAGTCGTAAAGTCATGCGAATTTGGGCCGTTATTCTTGATGTGTGCACCAATGGGTTGACAATCGCTTTTCCAAGGCAGAATGAAGTCAAGCCCATCAAGGTGACACTCGAATGTCAGTTTATTGTTCCAAAAAGGTCAAAAAGCAGTTTTTAATGCAAAAACATGAATGGGCGAGTGGTCGAGTACAAATTTGAACAGCTGAGTGATTTTGCATTAAGATTGCAAGAGAAATTGATGAAATAACCGTTCCTCAAATCGCACATTTTCACCATCTGAAGGGCTGCAAAATTATCCTTTTCTTCTAGCGTTACCAATCGTAATGGCCAAAAGTACTAAGCCGTTGTACAAGAAGCGAGATGAGGAGTGGATAAGCCCAGTCATGGTAAATGTAAGTTACAGTAAGGGGTAATGACAAACGTTAATTTCTCCCAGGGATTATTTTATCCTATTCAAGTCCATTTTTTATCTTTTAACGTTTATGCATAATTAACCAAATGTTTTATAGCTCTCATTTTCGTACGGGTAGGTGAAGAATTTTATGCGAAACCGAATCGAGCGGGGTCGATACATATAATGAACCCACCAGCGCCAATGACCTCGGAAATGAAGTTTACACGCAAGCCTAGGTCGCATAAAGTCAGCAAACACGCATACACGCATGCTCTTTCGAGTGATGTGGCCCGATTCTGCAGTACCCGAATGATTAGACAAGCAATGGATCCACGAACATGTTAAAAATCTAAACTCGTAACAGTAGCATAGTGTTCGTAGTGGCAATAAAGGAGTAAAGATCCTGCTGCACTCGAAATACATCTATGCAAGAGTAAAACTGTATCATTTAGTAACTTCGTACAACTTGGTCGCACCAGTAGTAGCTTTAACTCATGACCAAAGCTATGATATGCCACGAAGAGTAACTGAAGTAAAATGGACCATATTTACAACGAGTAAAACATGAAAACAACTTGCTATCCTGGCGTTATTTCTTACAATGAAAAAGAAGGATTCTGATAAGTCGATGTTGGTATGTTGGCATGGAATTGATAAATAAGTTCCCCTTTATTAGACGTTCAGACACTTCTGAGCTGCATGCGAAAAGCATTATTAGCCCCCCACAATCCAAAAAACTACTCCTTCAGAAAGAGCTAATGCCAACGTATTACAACTAGTAATACTTTCAAAATCATAATGTACCGCCATGTGTCAAGGTAAACCTAGACGAGTGTACGGAGAAAGTGAGCATGACCCTGAAAGCTGGTTTACAGGAAACAGTTGGCCTCTGTATGTGAAGTATAATTGAAAGAGGCTAATGGCAGCCATTGCATTTACTAATAAATACTGACATTTTGATCGAATCAGAGTTTCAGATAATGACTCCTTACTTCACTCGAGTCAGTTACTTTGAAGATGCACAATGAATGGATTAGCCGAAGCTGTTCCGCTCATAAGGATAAAAAAGCGTATACAGCAACTGCAAGCCACCATCAGCATCGATGACGTGCACAACTGTTAGGTGCTCTTATAAAGGAAAATCTGTCATTTTGTCTCAATGACATTATGCACCAAAAGGACTAAAATAAAATACAGCATTGATTAAAGTAGTTTGAATGTCGGCTCGACAACTAGCTGTAAATAGTCAAATTATTTTAGCTGGACTTTCTAGAGCACACAATATTCGCTGAACTGTGCAGAATATTTGCTTCATTTGCCCATTTCATGGATTATAATTGGTCTACGAGTTCGCCCGTGTGTTCTTCAAGTAAGCAGAACAAAAGTGGTATCTTGGGGCTACTCTAAAATGCAAATCCTGACAGCATCCAGTAAGACAGCCCTCCTGACGTCAGTGAAATCTAGAACACACACCGAAGTTATTGTCTTGAAGTGAATGCAAAGAAACATCGTCCACTAAAACAATGCCAAACTTACCCATTTTAAAGCCCTAAATACTAAATGAAGTATGTTAAGACACTTAACAATGAGTTTTCTGGCTTGACACAAATTGCCGTTTGTTCACATCTAGTTGTTTTTGAGAAAAAAATCCGCCAGATGAGAGAGTACTTAAATGCGAATATTTTAAAGCCTCGAATTAGGTAGCTCCAATGGGACTAAATCGCAGATATATCCACGACATAATTTAACCTAGCAGAAGATGAATGCTTAAAAACGAAGCTCAGACCTTTAATTTTCTACACATTCGCATAAATATGGTGTTATTACTTTGACTGCAGCTTATGGGTTCCCACCACAGCAGCAGAACACTGCTACGGCGAAGGGTTTGGCTAGTGTTTCCGCAGGATTTTATAATCCAAATTTCACCGACATTAGTTTGACCGGTTAGAACACAATGTTTTGTCTTTTTCAGGTTAAATTTTCTTCCCTGTGCGCTTCCTATAGTTGCATTACTCGTATGTCTGGCACAGCCAACGCCCTACCAACAGCCAATCACTGACTGCTAGTGGGCACCAATCAGAAGCAAGTATTGTGCCCCTCGCCGCGAGCGCCGCCGTGTGATGGTGCTATTCAACACCGCAGTTCAGTGACGCGTGCTATGGAGCCGTGAAGGTACTCCATGAAGCCTCTTCTGTCAATTCAAGTCCTAATCACAAATGTCAAACTCTGGGATTATACAGGACTTGGATGACTGGTTGCTAAAACTCGACAATCTCCAAAGGGTACGATTTCATTTTTTTTATTATTTAAGAACTTCTCATTAATAGCGTTTATAACTGTATTTTCTAATGCTAAAATGCCTATTAGTTTAATTCACCAATGAAATGTTTTCATGTTCATTTCAATCGTTTGGCATTTAAGTACACAATGTTCTAAGGCTTCGATATGGCTTGCTCAAAGCTCAACTTCATTTGATTACACACTACAGCAGGAAAACTCGCCTAGAAGTGGACTTCAGACCCGTAGAATCCACATCTGTAAAGCACCCTTACTGATGAAAAACCTCATTGTTGATTGTTGTTTAAAAACCAAATATTTGATTTTTATCTTTCTGTTCTTTTAGCGCAATAGTCAACTCCTAATTTTTGGTTCTGATAGGGCCGAATTCTAACTTCTAAGACGCGCATCATGGCTGCTTATTCCTCACCTCAGCTATGAATTGTAACCAAAACTTTAATTAATTTAACGCATCACAAACGCAAACGCTTCCAATTGAGCCTTCGACGATTATTCAAAATGTGAATCAGTAGGGCCATAGGGCAATGCCGGAGGTGTGCGATAGAGAAACGGCTCCATGCCATGTTAAAAGATGGCAACGCACAAACTGTCTTCCGTAGAGCAGTCAAGAAAATGCAACCTTCACAGATTCACCAAAGATACTTTGTAAGCTTTGTCTCCACAGAACCGCTCTGTGCAATACCTAACGCGTCCATAAATTCACCACCGCCAGAAGTACCTCCTCATTATTCGAGAAGTATGGGATCTGCTTACCACTGGCGGTACATCCTTTCATTTTTAAATGCTCAAATCTGTCTCCAACAGAACCACTTTAAATAAGGGTACGTTTGTTTGCGAAAAAAATACCGATGAAGCACAAACTAGAGAAGTAAGCATGGAAAAATCTGTTTGAAGTTATTGGTCAGCAGCATCACAAAGCACAGAAAGAAGATCCTCGTTCGGTCACGTAGTTAATTTTGGGGTCGAAAATTTTTAAACTAGAAATTTTCAAACAAGCGATTTCATCAACATGCCTATTTCAGAGCCTTTAGTTCTCTAATGTATTGAAAATGTTATGCATCAGGAGACTACTAAATTAATCTGAGATACGTTTGTTGTGTTGAAAAATATGTGATCTTCCTTTTCTACAGGCACTAAAATCTTGTTCCTCAAACCAACCACGTCGACTGCAATCACCGCTTGTACCTACCCGTGAGAAACAGGACGATTTACACTACCGAACCTTAAGGAACGATCAAACAGATGAGGGTCTTCCAGCAACTCAGTTCCAATCTCCTCCACCGATTTCGTCTCAACGTCAAAACTTTCCATCACCTGTTCCTAGGGCGTTCCCTGGCACCGATCCCCCCCAGAAGGAGTTTGATCCGTCCTCCCCGGTACGCCACTACTTCCCTGGTGAGCAGTTTCCCATGCCCAATCGGAGTGCTGGAGAATATTTAAAAGAGCAGAATGGAATTGACTCATTTTTGAATCAGCAGCAGCAGCAGCAGCAGCAACAACAACAACAACAGCCAAAACCGAAAACTGTTAGGTGGTCCTCGGAACCAGGTAAGGTAGCTCTCTATAACTCTTCTTGAGCCATGGATACTGTTCTTTGAAATCACAAGGAAATCAGTCCATAAATATTTTTTTCCGGAGTAATTAATAACATAGCCAAAGCATATGACAGTGTTTAAACGAATATAAGATTTGCAGGTAGCTATCAGGTGACACGTTATTAGCAGTACTCGGCTTTGGATAAATGTACAGCGACTGAAGGGGGTAGTAAAGTGACACCCTGTTAGCTTATGCTGTTTGTGCATAGCACCGTTCTGTTTTTTCCAACTTACTGAGGCATAGTCAAAGCAATCAATTTGTTCCTTATCAGTTAATGGGTTCTCGCAAATAGCGAACGTAATTTATGGCTAAGAACTGGCAGGTAAGTAAGAGTTCTAGTCTTTGTAATCCACTCGTGTTTTATCCACGATGAATGCAGGCGTATTCACCTTAATAATGAAAATGGGAGTATTTTTAATAGACATCAATGCGAAAAACAAGTTAATGCGCATTTCAATTGTCCCTACTGTACGCTTAGAATTTTCTCATGAACGCTTTTTAGCATCCCATCATCCAGATGGAATGCAAAGGCTCGTCAGCAATCTGGACAATGTTAAAGCCGATCTCGTCATCGCCGCCTCGAGATGCTCGGTAAACACAACTTATTTGTCCCTTTGGAATTGAAAAATGAAGTTTCTGCAAAGATTTGTCACTCATCATATTAATAGTAATAATAACTGACTGACAGATGAAAAGCATTTGAAGTGGGATGCTGTTCATTTTCACATCACTAATCAAACCCGCACAGTGAGGCCTATTTTTTGAAGTAAAATTGATGGGATTAGAAAATGGCAGAAACGTTAATGGATCTTACATGAGCAGGCAAATTTGTCACCAGTTTAACTTCAGAAGATTTTTTCAGGCGTTGATTTCCCTCCTTCAGGGGGTTTAAAAACAGGTGTGCGAGTACCGGATTGAAAGGTGGAGGGATGGCCAATAAAATTTTAGGCTGTCGAGGAGTAGGTTCTGTCATTTGCTTAAGAAGATAATGCAAACTTTTTATCAACAATTTTGGAATGCCACCTTGCGGTGACACAAATTATCAAAGGCCTTTTCAAAGTTTGCAAGTAACAATAAAAGCTCGCCATCGCAGGAGAAGGAAATACTTGTTGGAAACAATTCCTCCATTTTGAAACTGCTTCAAAGTATTGTTGCGAGCTGTAAATCACTTGCGTCAATTCAGCATTTCTTCAAAAAAGGTTCAAATCGTAAAATCTACTGAAACTCTGCACCACAGTAAATGTTGCATGTTTTGCTTTCTTCTCTGCTTATTACTTTGAAATATGAGTGGAATTTTTTCGAAAGGTGTCACCAACAGGTGCATTACGAATCACAAAATCTTCAATCACTTCTCAGTAATTTCCTTCCCACATGTGTGAATGACTTGCGAAAAAGAGGGTTTGCCTCGATTCCTGCAGTTACCTTCACAATCGATTCATTTCCACGTACCCCAAACCGATTCTATCCCATCCAGCATGAGGCCTTTTGTGTGTATGAAAAGCTTCATGGATGTAAAATTGTTACACATAAGGTCTGTTTTAATGGGTAAAAAAGATCGAAAAGCTCAACAGTGACTAAGTACTGTTTTAAGAGATGGTCTGCATCTTTCTGACCAAGTAGTACGCATTTCCAAACCGTCAGCCTTCGAAATGTATTAGAGTAAATCATTTAATGTATTAATTCAGATGCAAAATACTTGTCATATTGCCGGTAATTTGAGGAGGAAATGTTTCATAAACAGTGAAATGCATTTCCGCTATGTGGATAATTAAATCTAGATTGTTTAAGAGGAGGTGTCAAGAAGAACTTCCAACAAATGCAAGCTTTTAGAATGAGCAACTTCCACTATTATTCAGAATCTCTAGCTCACCCAATCTTGAAAATTTAGTTGTGATACCTTAGATAGATCACGACATCTTCTATACTTACTAGTCAAATTGTACTCGGCGGGGTCTGAGTCCATCGGATGTTCCTGACATACCTCCACCCCCCGCCTTCATAAACGGCAGCAACTACGAGGACGATTGCTGGCCACATACACAGCCAATACCTGACCAGAATCTCGAAATGGCAAACAGACATCAATTTTCGCCCTCAACAGTACACCCTTCCTCAGTTTCGCAATTTCAAAATGGGACCATGCCAACAGAACGGAGTTCGTTGCAGTCACAAGAGAATTACAACACCCTCACAAGGGGGAGGTCATCTCAGGCCAACGACTGGATAGGCAATTTGAACTTTTGGAAGAGTCTTCAGAACAGAGAGGGCATAGACTCATTGAGACTACGGAATCAAAGGGAGGAAGAACATGACAAGAAGGTACTGCAGCGAACTATTCATATCCTCTCTCTTATAAACTCTCCCTACAATTGAGAATTTACCACTCTTTGTGGAGGAAGGCTAAGTAGAAGCAGCTTTATATTTCAATGCAGGATTTTTCCATAAGACCACGACATTACCAGGTAGTGGGAGTCTAACTATTAAAATGGAGCTTTAATGCAATGCTGAACTATGCCTACTTTTTAAATCACAAGACCTAAAATACTTCAAAACAATTTTGGCGTGACAAACGGTAAGGCATTTAATGTGCAAGCCCTATAACTCCACCCTCCAACTAGCCTTTGTACCTTTTATTTTGAATTCATGTTTCAGAAGACCATTTTGTCAAAAATTTATGCAAATTTAATTCAAATTTCAATTTCTGACACTCGCTAATCAACACAAAATTAAGTTGAATGCGATTCTTGGTACCACATCACGTTGTTCACCTGACTTCAAAGCATCCGCTATAATGCATGCAACACCGGACGACGATCTCAGACAGGTTGGGCTGGCCTTTTCAGGCTCACCTGGAGTTCGATACTTTTTTTCATATTAAATGTCCAGTATAGTTGAATTTCCGTTACTCGTAGATAGTATGCTTGGATTTCATTACGTGAGTGAGGTCTGATGAGCCATGAAGCACTTAAATCAACTGAACGTTTCGAAAGGCCTGAAACATACGTGAGCATGCAAAATAATAGACAAATTTACGTTAGAAGTTTCAGTAAGTGACTTTGAATGTGTTGAGTGTTCGCGGCTTTTGATGCTAGTTGACCTGGGTTCCCAAACTCCAATGCATACCACCCTTCTTTCCCCCTAGCTTTCCACTGACTAGATCAGAACATAGCTACAATCCTTAGTTGGAGGGCATTATAGTGCTGCCTTTTTTTAAACAAAAGATCATTCTTTACGAATTGAAAATACTCCGACTCACCTTATTCCCTAACAGAAAAGCTTCAGTTCTTTAACCTTCCGACAGTGGGAGTGCGTTATTTTGCTGCCATAATGAGGTTTATTACGGTGATAAGAGAAATTAAATGAAATTGCATTCCTTTTTTCCAGTGATCCCTTTGGGAATAGGTATTGAAACACAAGTCGTGGCTATTTGGAGTGACTAATCTTTAAGATGACATTTTTGTACCAAACTTCCTGAGGACTTTGCACTGATGCCTGAGCACTGCTTTAATGACAGTCGACAAATTTTGATATTTCAGTAGCAAGTACCAGCGTTTGACGTTCACTGCATTGAGTAGAGGATCAGTGCCGTTTAAAATACTTTTGCTACAGAGTTTCCCATCACTTTATAGGGGGTAGTAATCCATAATTTATAAGTTTCTTAAAATCTATGTAAAGTAGCTGAAGTTCTTTTCTCTGCTTTAATAACCCATTGATGGCAGTAGCGATCAAGCACTAAAACTCTGGACACTTCCCTCTTATTGGCAAATAGTGACTATAAAGTTAATATTCCCCTTACTTGGTCGAAGCTCCGCTTGATTTTATGAGTAGAAGAGATGAATGTGGGTAAGTTGACTTGCGGCAACTGTTCACTCGCAGGTTATTTTACGAGTCCACCAACCTGACCGGACCACAAAGGCGATATACGTGCAGTCGCGGACTGATGCCGGTGAGGTGGTTCTTATGCTGGCTGCGAAAAACTTTCTTCCTCTGAGCACCAAAATGGCCCTTGTCGAAAAGGTTCCTTCTATGAAGCTTGGTAAGCTTTGAAATTCAATCCTCTATTTCATGAGTGTTCTTAAAGGGCTCTCAAAGGATAATGCTGAATCAGCCAGAAAACATCGAAACTATTTTAGCGGAAATGCATTTTCAAAGATGGGCTTGGTGTCTATTTCATTCCTGACACTGGCACTTTATGTTGATGCCGAAGTTCTCAATCTTGCAATTTCCTTATTAACAATGTCACATGACCTTGCGGGATTGAAATTGATTTCTAAAACTTTTGGTAGTAAAAAGGAGAGGATGAATTCACTGGAGGCTACCACATGGCCATCCATTGCCTGAAAGAAAATTGGCCTTAAATACTGGATGAATATTAATAAGTCCCCACTATTTTTCATCTGAACTATGGTAAGACGACGGCAAAGCCATGACTGTGTTCCACCGGTGCATCATATTAATTTTATCAGAAATACTGCTAGGGAAGAATTACTCCGAAGTAGCGTATATAGTGTTGGGTTGCTTCTTAATCACCACTTTTATGGCATGATTTAACTTTGCCTCAATATCAAGAAGCATGAAGGTCACTGAAATGGGTTTGGTCAGTTTTAGTACGAACTTTTTTACCCTGTTTAGAGAGGTGCTTTGAAGACGATGAGCCTGTGCGGGATTGTATTCTCAGTTGGCCTGTTAACAGTGAAAATCTTATTTTCTTTGAGGAGCGTCACGATCTCTTCGGCTTATTCGAGGACCCGCAGGTATTTTAACTTCTGCTAATTAAAAGTAGGAGTAAGCAATTAAAAAAGTTGTGTAAGCAGGATGGATGGCAAGTCAGAGGCTCAATGAATTAATGCGTCCTACTGGCATTTGACAGCTATGAAAAGCAAGCGGATTAAGCACTTGTTTATGGGAATGTCTTTACAACGAAAGCTGGCTTTGAAACAATAAATTTGAACTTCGGCTGTGTTTGTGAAACACATGGCTTATTTTGCTTACTGCTATCTCATTCAAATGCTTTTCATGCTTTCTGTGAAATCACTATGACAAAATGGAATGCAATTTTCTTGTCTGCACCATCATTGTTTGGAAATTTTAATGCGAGTCTCCTAACTCATGGGATAAAATTTTCATATCGTAATCGAGATACACTTTGAGCGTTGTAATTTAATTCATGCATTGCTTTGTTTGTTCCTAAATGAAGACTTGGCTTGGGTCTACGCTGGTGGGGGAATCCGCGCAAATGAAAAATTCGCTTCTGATAGTAAGTTGCATTTCCCCAAACGTTAAAAACGCTGAAAAACTTGTGCGATTTGATAGTAACGTGTTTGAAAGTCCCCAATCCCTAGTGTTTTCGATAGAGCTTCATGTACTACCATGAAGTATTTAGCAAATACTAGCTCAGGAAATAGCTCTCCCACGCATTAATACAGCGACCACTGCAGGTAGCCTAGGTGACTTTAAAATAATTGAACTTTTGAGGAAATGTAAATCGGTTTTCAAATATTTTTGAATTTAATTGCACCAAGTAAAGCGAGTCGTACCCTATTCGCCGTAGCTACCACACATCATCGGACTGGTTCCTGGAATTAACGACCTTCTGAGCTGTACACGATCGTAAGCTTAACTCTCATTTTTCTTAGGATATCCTTGAGAAGGATGGCGCCAACAGACTTCCGCCTTTCAAAGATTATTTGTACATTTTACAACCCAGCAACAAGTGGAAAAGGCGGTACTGCGTTCTCCGCAGTTCCGGTCTCTACGCTTCAAAAAAGCAGGGTTCTGATGTAGGCGAATTGCCCCTTCCTTCTCATTTCCGCGTGAAAAACTACCCCCTTTTTTCCTTGCAGCAAAATTAGTGAAACTTTTGCTTTGCTGTTGGCAACAACAAGCAAGCAATTGTTTTTGTTATTCCTAAGTTCTCCTAGCTTTTATAGTACCGGTGGTGTTAGAGAAAAAAGAATGCCTTTGAAACCAAACAAGTTTCAAAATGAGTGACTCGGCAAACACTTCGGTGTGTATGGTTCAAAGCTGTGACATACAAGGGGTTGAAAGTAGATTAACCAATTACTAAAGTGATCTTTTAGTATGCAATTGCCATTTCTCACAGACCAGGACCTACATGGGGTGAGAAGTGCCGTTGCACATTTTAATTTACTATAAAGTTAAATAAGGCACGCATGACTTCAAAGTGATTAGGCGAATTGGGGAAAAACCATAAACTCTCAAAGTGGTTCAGTATTGAATCATTTTCACAGGATGTTACCGTCATTTTAGCCAATCGACCACGTTCCATTTAATGCGTAAGCACTTCAATACGCATACTTATAAAAAGTAAATATTTTAAGAAGCTAGTGAAGGTCCACGACTAGTAACACTTTCCACACTAGCATTACGTCAACCATCCTCTAATTAATAGTACCGTGTATTGGAATGCTAAGCGCTTTTAATTTCCTCCTGCGTGTCAGAGCCACGAACACTACCGGAATTAAATGACATGAACAACAATTATTCTTAGGGCTATTTTGTCCTACAGGAATTGAATGTTAGGATAACGACATCACTGAACATGTTAATTGGCAGATCATTTTCAGAATAAACTAATTAAAATTAAGCTGGTCAGCACTTTTCACCATAGGTATCAGAATTGGTAAGAATCACGGCTTTTGGAGAGCACTTGCATCTCTACACGACAAGTGGCGGTTGGCGCAAGGACAACACACCAACACCCTACGGGTTCGTTCTCAAGGTGAGACGACATCATGAGGCACATTTTTCCCCAAATTCATCACAACTTTGGAGCCTTACAAGGTCTGCGCTCGCATTTGACAGAACCGTAGCTTATCAGTTTTGCTTACTGCTAGGACGCAGAGATTTTGTTGACTTATTTTGGCGAAGGCACGCATTATGTATGTTTTAAACTAACCTTTAGTTTCTTTTGTTAATGTTAGAGCATGAAACGTGTTTATGTACCCCGCGGGTTGTCTGATCTGCATAAGGCCGCCTTTGTGGAGCGTGCAGCTTCTCAAAGCATCTCTGCATAAGCGTACATGATCATCCGCTCCCTATTTTGTGTTTTGCATATCGAGTAATCCTGTACAGCGGCGGCAGAGCAAGTGACGGCACTGAAGCACATGCATTAGTAATGGCGAGTGGGGCCAGCTACCCTTCTGCCTATATTAAATGCGCGTCTGTTCATCCATGACAGCGGACGAACACCGATGTAAAGAGCAACAATGACGCTGCACTATTCTATAGTATCTGTTGAGGCTTCAAGGCAAAGGTGCGACATTTTAATAACACATTCAGTCTCTGGTACTGATGTTACCTCCACCAAAATATCTTTCAATCGTGATGGTCTGTTATCGTAGAGCAAATACGCTACCTATCGGCAAATGTCAAATCAAGCTCACAAATAAAATTTACTGCCTCCGATCGTGAGTTGAACTTGTAATGCAGGCTAACGTTTAGATGGCATTTGGCTCTCACTAAAGTGAGTTTAATAGAGTCTGTCTAGTTGTACTTGCAGGTTACTTGTTAAACTTCTCATGAAACAAGAGGCGTGATAGTTCAGCTCCAGGCTACCTTCCTCGCATGAAGTTTAAAGGTTAAGCATTGCTTAGGTGGGTAGCGATTATTAGTAAAGTGTACTGGGGCTTGCAATGGCATTCAATTCGTAGCTACGCAGGTAGACTCTCAGTTCATGATGCATTTTTTGAAATTCTGCACTCATACGTCATAATATATCATCTGGTGTAGACGATGAGATGGGTAATTTCCGAGCTGGTGGTTTTTACCCTGGCTTGAACGAAATAGGTCACATTTTACATAAATGGGGTTTTCTAAGTGAACAATTAAATTGTCGCTTGACAAGTGCTCGAAGCTATCCTTACTGGCTTAAAAAGTTCGTGAACATGACATTAACGGCGTTTAAAACCAGTATTACGGGACCAGTAACCGAAACAGCGTCGGGTTACTTAGGCATGAGCTTACTTTTATGCGCTGCTGACTCATCTGGGCGTCGCCGCTGCGTTGGTTGCCACGGCGCCTACTTACGCAACCGCTGAAAACTTGTTTCACTTCTGTTCATGCACCAATTTCGGAAGAAGATCTCATTATGTGGACTCTTTTTTTCGCTTTTTTGCTAATTTGACTTTAAACAAATACCTTTTATCTTAGTCCACCTTTAGGGTGACACGAAAGTGTTTTGAGGTCGCATTGAAATGCACTTGAGGCGGATGAGCGAGGGATCTTTTCCAGCCAAGTCCACAACGTATGTATCAATGCTTGCGGTTTCACGGCATACCACAAACAAGACTATTGTTTATCTACCTTTAAATCAACATTAAATTGCCATAACCTCTGACTTAACAAACGAACGACGTGATTTCACTGACATTTATGAGGGAGGAATGGTCACTATAATTAGCATTTTATTTCAAATGGGTGTTGTGGGAAGGAGGCGAATTTGGGTTTGGTCCTGTTTCTACAGCATCTCACGCAATGACAAGCTTACTTTTGGTACCTACTCGTCACCCACTTTACAATTTTTTCCGTTTATTAATTATAAGCCCCACTCTGTCGTGACAATGGATCCGCACATGGTTAGGGCATTCTGCGCAGCAAACGAAGAATCCCTCAGGATTTGGTGCTCCCTCCTTCGAATCATACTTGTAAGTTTGCACTTTTGCCTGGAACCTTGTAACGCTTGTGGAAGTCTTAAGCTTCGATAGTTTATCAACCATAGTTTCAGCAGTCCATACATATTGTTTTAATTTAGCGCTTGAATATTGGATATTTCTACGCAAAACACCCTACTTTTTATCGTACTTTCAGCGCTGAAATTTTGAACCTGTTCAAACTTCTGCAAATGTTGGAACATTTGTGTAAGATAGACTCGCGTCAATTATAGGAGTGTTTTTGTGAAAAGCTAGAAATTGGCCAGCTTTGCGTTCTACTGCACCCATTTTAGGAGTAAATAAAACGGACATGAAAGCGTCAAAAGTTCGCCATAACAACGCCCAGACGGAAAAAAGTACTAATGTTCTGCCTTGTTACTCTGGCGTTTCGAAGTGCTTGACTAATGCGGCTTTCCTTTATTATGAGGGCGAATATGTGTTGAACAGGATTATGTTTAAATGTTGCGTGTACAGGTGGGCCCTCGACTATTACAAAACTATCGTCAACGGTTGGCGGCATGCGCGTTGAATTATCAACTGCCTAATGATTGTGCGACTGGTGATGAAGACGGATTAGGATCTCTGGGAGGAACGGATGAGGAAGCGTCGGCGAACCAATTGGCAGAACTGGTGCGCCAAAAGTATGCGCGGGAAAGCAACGTCTACTCGGGCGCGGGGGTACGCGAGAGCGCTCGACAGTACGCTAAACTGCCCGCCATTGCTCGAGCCCGCTCTGTTTCGCAGATCCAAGCACACATCGCCACTCACCAAGGTAGTCTCAACTGCAGTCAATTCTCCCTCGGCCCAGCTGACAGGCTTGGCGCCAGTGTAGGCGACCTCGGCTTCGTCTCAGGTGGGTTGCTTTATCCATCTCCTCTTTCGCAGTTGTGCCACTACGTCAGAAGTGTGAAATTTCACTAGGTTGAGTGGGTGGTAGACTTGATATAAATTTCAGAAGATACTACAAAGACTCGAGTGCGGTTGACCAAGCTCCTTAAGAGTGAGGCAGGATTGATTGAGGGATCCCTCCCCGTCCAATAGCTAACTGCTGATTTTCAACTAATTTATGTGAAACAACTGCACCTTATTGACAGTCGAAAATCTCTAGAAGTTGCTTTCCCCGATTTTATGTCACAAAAAATGCTGAATTCATATTACAAGTTTAGCATGAATTGCATCCAGAACGTGGAAAGCCACTGTCATAGGCGTAGAAAATGCAACCGACATTTTACTACTTTTCAAGATGACCCACTTAACAAAGAAGTGGTGAATTTTTTCTGTGATTTCTAGAACGAAACACGGAAGTCGAATGTTGTCAATTAATTTAAATCCATTGTAGCGAATTTAGCAAAGCTAAGTGAGTTACCAGAGGTGTTAAGAATCATGGCGCTTTTAAATCACATCAGATGCTTTGAACTGTAAATTTAGAATCAGCGGGAGAACTGGTAAATTTATTTTGGAGAAGTCTTTGCGTTGGTTATATTGTTGCACATAAAAAACATCTTTAAGCGTAATCCTTCCAGCACTTTCCACTTTCCTCTCTGACAATGGTTTTCATAAGTTAATGAAGTTGGTTCTAAAGCCATGATACGCACTGTCCAAAATTAGGATATCAGTCTTTACTTGACTTGCTTGTTAGGAAGAACTGATGTAGGGAGAACATCGAGCATGAGTGAACTATGTGCTGAAGAGCGCAAAGCTACAACCTCCAGCACTCAGAGTCTGAACGCGAGCCAGCGTTTGACCTGCCTACTCAACCCGCTGCGGTGGTCTCGCCGAAATGTCAACGAGGCGACGACACCACAGCCGATGCGTCGAAGCACCACTCGAAAGGGACCCTCTGCTCGAAAGTGCAATCGGTCCAGCAGCAGCCTCCATCGGCCTCCATCCATATCGCCCTCCTCCTCCGTCTTCTTCCTACCACATGCTGAAGACTCAAGTGCTCGCAACTCTGCTGCTGTGGAAGAAGAGCAGCTGAATCCATCAAGTCAGCGACAACAGCAGCTACAATTGCAACAGCCACAACTACAGCAGCAGCCCACTTTAATGTGTTTGAACCAGCGGAGACAGACTACAGCGCCACAGACGCCTCGGTCGCCACGACGCTTTGGTCCATTTATAGGCATTCGACCACAACTCCTCCCCTCCCAACCCTCACCTGTGGCTCTTTGAAAAACAGATCACATATATTTCGTTCCTTACTTTGTACAGGACAAAAGTGCAGTCACTTGCTCAATCATATCAGCATAGATCATTCGGCTATTTCATAGAACTGTGTGTACCCTACTGGAACATACACATCAATCTAATGAAAACGATTATTATTTCGCACCTAATGCGGTTTTCCTTACGGGGTCTAAGGTCAAAATGCTGGCTCTTTCCAGAAAAGTCTGAATTGCCCATATACATGAATATGCTTTACAGCTAGTCCCTCGAAGTGAGTACAAATGAATTTGCATTATTGAATTGATAGCAAATTTGACGATTTACGTACTTCACTTTCTTTTTACTAGTATTGTTTAGTAGCATTGAAGGACCGTTTTCCTTTTATGATCGCGCTAGCAAACCTAGCACATGTCATCCCTCACCGGAGTTTGTAAAGGCGAATTTTTTCGAATAGGCGGAGAAAAAAATCACGCTTCACTGAAACCTACTATGCATTATAAAATGACACTTTACCACCTTTTGGCAAGAATTTGTTCCAGATGATTTTACTTGAGGGGTGATACAACAATTTTGTTAGCTTTTGCCAGTGTCCTCTGCAAAAAAACGCCGTACGAACGAACTACTTGGTTTCTCTTCCAAATCCATGTGGTTCCAATAAATTACCCGAATTTTTCAGCATCAAATTAAAAAATAAATACACCTCATCACCTTTTATCTAGCACTTCCAGTACAAAGATAGGCATAAATGGCGAAAATTGAAAACGTTTATTCGGAAGCGTTGAATTCTGCCGCTGGCTGTGGTTTACACTTGGCAATAACAACAAAGTGCTCCTCTTAAATTTGTATTCTGTCAGTTTAACATCTTTGTCATTATGTTCTCCTTCCGTTTTATCAGGCCTGCTTAGGGGTTTACCGCCTTCAAAAAGCTTTATTATGCATCGCAACTGGAAAGTGGGGGCTAGGTAGCGCATTAAAGAAGGAAAGAGCAGGTATTTGCCTCTTCTTCACTCATGAGGGTTTTTCTAGTCTATTAGCAATACTTCCTCGCATCTCACCCAAAGTTACGGGTGAGCCTGAATTCCCATATTGATAAGTGAAAGCGGGAACTGTATACTCTTGCCTGTCATCATAGTACTGTGCCTTTCATAAAGACTTAATGACGTAAACACTGGCAAAAAGTGCATCTTGTTCACTGAAATCAGAAATCTCCCCTGAAAGTGCTATATATTAGTAGCAATGGCAGAAAGTACAAAGGTATCACCCTTTCAGTAGCATAATGCTGCATTGGTTGATGCAGTTGAGCCCGACAGACGTCTAGTTCTACTTGTTCTTTATGCATGAGACTGACTTGTGGAAAGAGACGGGATTCGACTTAGCTACAAATGCCCCATCAATGTATTGGAAAAAAGTACTTTGCTTAACTTGCCTGACGTAATGCCAAAATATCTTCGGTCAGGTTTTGAGGAAAGTGCTTGTCAGATTGCTATCCTCGCAGGCATTGTAGCACCTTTGTCTGAGGGATGCCGACAAATCAAACCGAAAAGTGTCAATTTACACGTCTGTTATTGCTACGAAGAAACTCAGCAGATTTTTAGAGTTTTCCTTTCTGCAGCACTTTACAAGTTTTAATTAGGACAAGGAATGTTCAAGCAACTTTACGCACAATTGTCTCGTTGTCTTCTGCATCGACTTATTTTTTCTTTCAAAGGACTGAAGACTTACTGAACGGTTAGTTTGCTAGACAAGCAGTAAATGAGTTAAAATAAATCCCTAAGGTTAACTTATGCATATGCCAAAACTTGAGAGCAGTAGCCTGAACTGGCAAAGTGTTTCAGCTGAACTTTTCACTCACAAGCCCAGACCCAAACCCAAATCTCTCTATTCTAGTAATCACGGTTTACCACATCCAATGTCATCCGTCAGTATGTTACATGAATGACCAATCTTGGAGACATGCAATCACCAAGCCTCAAGTTGCATTTCGAAACCTCATTCGTACTTTTGATAATGAGTGCATCCTCCTGCACTGAACTCGGATATTTCTTAAGGAAGTAACATTTCCATTTAATAAATCACAACAGACCTCGTTAAGCAATGGAGCATCGAAAAACAGCTCTTCAATTTTGTGGCAAATGATCATGGCTAGAATAAGTAGCATACATCGACTTGCATCGTTCCCTAACATTCTTCCATGCGCATCCCATCATATTCATTTTGCTAAAATATAAAGCCTTGTGAAGTGTAGAACGTTTCACACATTGAGTCGACCCGGACTGAACAAGTCACGAGCGAATATAACGATGCTCCGCATTAGCTACTAGAAATGGTCAGCATTCCTTCCAACCCAATGCCTCACATAAATTTTCTAGCCCAAAGTGATGTTTATGTTCAAACTGCACACCTTTCAATCACAATTCTTTTACTTTCATATTGAGACTAATAGTTCGGGGTGATTTCGTGCTTTGATATGCGTGAAGACACATCGCGAAGTGCTAAACGACTCCCTTTAGTAAAAGGAAGTTGTAGTTCCACATTATCATTGTTTCACAAACACTATGAATTAGAGTGATCAAACATGGAGAATAGATGAAGCAAACGAGGCCTTTGATAAGAGTAACTTTAACACAGTAAGTTACAAAAATCTATTTTTGAAATGAGTATCCATTGAATAGCCTAAATGCCATCAATCCTTAGAACATACCACAAAAACATTGACAGTAGTGGCTTCAAGACCAGATACATTTTGCTGCGTAGACAAATTGTCACAATGTACATAATCGCGCTCACAGTGCCTTTGTTGGCCATACTAAGTGAACCATGCTCATGCATTCCTGCCCCCAATGAGAAACAGTTAGTAGAAGTATTACAACTCCTGCCCTAGTATTTGCAGGTGATAATTATTCTGAGAGAATGCACTGTTGGCATTTCTCATGGCATAATTCCTCCAGCTTTCCCACCTTGAGCAATGTCATTTGTCAACTTTCTCAAAAAATTCAAATCGTGGTTAGCATGATCTCAACTGAACTTGGTGCGAGTTCAGAAAGGACATGATACGCCAAGCAACGCACCCCTATCACTTCGACAACACCACAATACAAGGCATTGAAATGTGCAAAATGAATTACACTCCTGAATTCAAAACATAACAAGGAATGTCCGGCAGACAGCACTACAGGACAGAGCACGCCACTAAAAAACATTCGAGGGCAACCACTCCATGTGATACTCAAATGCGATTAAGTATGAATACCCAATTTTCTCGATCTGACAGTCAGCTCGCTGTACTATACCCATGAGATCTAACTTTCACCAGCACAGGCTAAACAAGGACTTTAACTAAGAATAAGAATCAGGTAGCATGTGCCAAATTATGCCTACCAACGCTATTGATTTCATAAAAGGGAAAACCGGAATGCGGGTAGAAAGTAAAAATAAGAAATACGTAGGAACACAAGGATGGAGGGGGACCATTTCAACGCCACGTCCATGTAGAAGTGATGGACAGAAACGGGGAAAAAAGGGAATGGAGTGCAAACGGACGTCGATCGATGAGTAACTTCAAGGACAACTAGATGCTCATGATGAACTTTTACCAAAACATTTACAATCAGGCTGAGATGGATGCTGTAGTAGACCCTGCAGTGTTGGACGATGCCGCTTCTGCCGTAACTTCATCTGCACCATCATCGACACTTTCTTCTCCTAACCCGCAGCTGTCCTGGGTATCCGCATAAACATAGGTAGGCTCCGTTCGACCTAATATTACGTCCTCGTTGATGATCACCTCAGATATGTCAGATCCAGGCACATCGTATCGGGGCTGCAGTAGCACTTTCTCCTAGGCGAGAAAAAAATACGAACAACTACTCGCTATCAAATTCGTCATAATAATTTGAATCAGGGACTAACCATGATTGCACGGAGACCACGGGCTCCCGTTTTCATCACCATGGCTTGGCGTGCAATGGCCCGCAATGCGTCTTCGGTCACAGTTAAGGTACACTGGGAAAAAAGATCCACAATGTTTTGATGCACGAAGATTGCATAGACGTAGTGTCCTTCAAGATTAATGTAAAAAGGTTTGTACTGCAACGATTATGCAAAATGTATGTGATTTAGTTGAGCATCAATGGAACTTATTTCAGCAATCATTCAAGGCGCATGACTGCGACATCGGAATGGATGGAAGGAGGTACCTTATCAATTTGGAATAGAAGTTTGTATTGGAGAAGCAGGGCGTTGCGTGGCTCGGTGAGAATCCGAGTAAGCATACGCTCACTGAGCGCATGGAAGGCGGTGATAATGGGAAAGCGACCGACGAATTCGGGGATGATGCCAAATTCAATGAGATCGCGCGCCTCCACCTGAGCCAAAAGACGATCCGTCTCCAACATCTCTGCATCACCGTCCTCCGCCACCGTCTCAGTGTCCTCACCGATACTACGAGCAGAGAACGTCGGTGTCAGCGTTGGCTTCTCTTCCAAGTCACCAAAGCCAATCCGCTGCAAATTTAGAGGGTACAAGGATAAATAAAACAGACGCGTTAAAAAAAAAGGAATATAAGGGAGGCCAACAGAAAATGGTCCTTGAAAGGTAGAGAACCGCTTGACGTTGCATAGGCAACGGAGTATATTCATGCCTAAAGTAATTTTGAAGGTGTACTCAAGTTGTGATTCCCTGCTCTACATAAGAAAACATTTGAAAACAATCCAGAAGGGAGCAACGAAGCTAAAATCGCGAGAAATCGTGAATAAGCAATTTGATCACATCTATAATTTCCACAGAATTAAAAATGGAACAAAAGAGTCGAGTGACACCCCAACTACGCATCTTGAGACGAAAAACACAGGTAATCACATACAGGAGTGGTTTGTTTAAAAATAGCAACATTGGTTGTGGTGTGAATTCAATTCGATTAGTGCAATTTCCATCTCCTCCACCAAGAAATCAAGATAATTCCTAGAAATCAATTGAAAAGACAGTCACACATTCGACAGTCTGCATTCCAAATCATGATGTATAATTTATCTGTACTGATTAAACACCCCACACACCTTGTCTAACATTCAACTGTCAACAAACTCTTCGACCATCGAAGTGCAAGCACACATGAGTTCAACAAACCAACACCACAAGCGTCGACTAATACTCACCCACCTCATCACTTTGCACCAACTGTACAATACGTTCGTCTCCACCTCGCCGCAAATTGCAGATGCTCCTGGATACAGTGGTATGGCATGAAACCCTTCTCACTTCTGTAAGGCGCAGAAACACACTACCCCCCGGGCAGTGGTCAAGGTGGACCATAGTGGTCCCAATATACTTCCAGTGAACAGTGACTCGAAAACACCAATCCGCCAAATTCCAACACCTCCCCCTCCCTACTTCTCGTAACGACGACTTCACACCTGTCTCCATCA
>UYWX01000065.1:0-60354 GCA_900622495.1 Hydatigera taeniaeformis
TTGAAGAGTTCGCGGTGGAGCCGCCAGCTCTTGCACCTATAGCCACACACAATGAAAATACTTTAAACTTTTGCAAGTCCAGCGAACCCACCAACCCAGACCGAATCAACCTGAAAAAATAAAGAAAAAGGCGCCTTATCAGTTCCTCACTCACCTTGAGGCGGAAGAATGTGATGCTGGTTAAAACGTCAACGGTGGATTTCATGTCTGCAAGCCGTTCTGGTTGTGAAACAGGAAACATGGTCTAAACAAAGGAACTGAAGTCAGCTTGAAAGTGTGATTCGCTGTATATGAACTGCAGGATACTCCTAGTTCAATCCAATTGGAAACTGGAGTGGTCATTGACTATGCGCATGAATCTCCACCCAGAGAAACTGCTTTAACACCAATGATTTAACTGAGGGGGTTTCCTCATTAGTAAAAGGAAATGAAGTGTGCTTCACATTTCGAATCACGGAAACCGAATATCTGGAGGATCTCTATCGCCGTGCGAATGAAAGGATGTAGTCTCGTGCAGGTGGTTGGGTTTTCAAACTTACTCGGTATTTCGAGAGATCAATGCGAAGAGCATTGTGCAGATTGTCGAGGATTTTGATAAACTTCTCCCTCTGAAATGAAAGACAAAAATCAGAGGAGATTTATTGCAGAGTTCCTTCCCTCAAAACCGTACAAATACAGACGGAACTGCTAGTAAAGGGCAAAAGTTTTAACAAGCAAGTATCCTACAAGGTCACTCAACGCCTGGTAATGTAAGGTTGATTCACCCCAAAATTGCTGGCAGCAAATCGCTCAGAGGCAGTTTGACTGTTATTCGAGCTGGTGTGCGCGTAGAAGGCGTTGATGTTGGCCAACAGAGTCGACAGCTGTGCAGGCACACCGACGCAATTGTACTTGGTTGTAAGGCACGCAAAGTGGCTAGAGGGAGAAACTTGGCGGTAATTAAAACGGCATTTGCGAGACAAACCTTTTCAACCTTTGAAGATGGTACAACCAAGTGTTGGTATGACAAATCACAACTTCTGCATAGAGATTTCGTCGAGGAGGTAGCCCACGTCCTCCCGAATGACTCCACTCACTCCCTTTTAACATATTGTCACCTCTTCCTGAATCGTTAGCGTGTTGTCAATTTTATAGAATGGTGTCACATTGATATCAACAAAAGTGCTATCCCCGTCAGTCTTGCAAGGCCTCAAACATTAATACACTCGCCTTCACAATCGGCACTTATAGATATCTTTATGTTTGCACGGAATGGAAAATGGGTGCAGATATGCAATTGGATCGGTAAAGAGAACGACTTTTCGCACGAAGGATATTCATTTGCGACTCACGTCATAGCCTGGAAGATACTTTCGATGCCATATCGCATGGCAAACTCGTCGCTTATTTCCTGCCCCAGGGGGTCGAAAAATACTCGCCACAACTCCTCCTGCATCAAATCAAAAGGCGAGTTAATAAGGACCAACAAATCCGCAAAGGATGGAGAAGGTAGTGAGCTCACCGTTACAGATTTGCGTTTTGGAGCTTGGCTAGGCAGGTAGACTGGCGGGTTTTTGTCACAAAGGTAGTTGAACATGCACTGGCACAAAAGATTTAAAACGGTGTTGAGCAATACTCGCTACTTTATTTAAAATACAGTAAAAAGCAATCAGCAACTGCGGTATGGGATCCATAGAACAGTATCTTAGCAAGTTTTGTAGTTGTCTAGTTTAGAGATTCGTTCTAGTACGTGGTTCTGAGGAACGGAAGAGGATGATAATGCCGAATCATTGTGTTTCCAGGCAATGAAGGCGTACTTCAGTACATGCGATTTATGTCTCTCCATTTCGTTCCCTCGCAATTAGTGAAGGTCGGAGTTACGAGCAGGCAAACTCACTTCATGAAGACAGGTGTACTGAATATGATAAGGAGCTGAGTTTTCTTCACCTTTGATTTCGATGGAGATGTTTAACCGAATGGCACCGGAAACTGCCGATTTGTCGGTCCGTTTTTCTGTAATGCACAGGCAAGGGTTGAAAAGTATTGAAAGTTCTCTACTTACAACACATTATGCTATTGATCTAATGCATCAGTTTTGGGGACTAATTGCAAATGCTTGGCTCTGGCGTTGGCTTTTGATATGAAAAGAAGTAAAATTTGGGTTAGGGTTAGGGGACTTACCAAGGTTGTACCATAAATCCATCTCGCCACCCAGTGTCCGAACTTCAATTATCGCCTGGCCCAAAAAATCGTCTGATTCACGAGTAAACTTTTGTCGAATCTTCGATTTCAAGTCGTTGTCTTCATCCCTATAACGCACTTCACGCCTCTACTTAATTGCGCAATCAAGTAGTTAACAAAGTACTGCAGCTAATTTTGGGCATAATTATTACATTAACCTGAGAAAAAATGGATAACAACAAGTCTCACCATATTCGAACCTTGATACGATCAGAAGCATTGTGACATTCGCTAAAATGCGAAATAAGTATGAAGGGGAACTCAATATTATCGCTGCCGAGGTAATTATTAAGAGTATTTTTTAAGTTAGAAAACGTATAGCTTTTTTAAAGCACGAGATGAGGGGGAAGCAAATGTTCGACTTGGAGAATAGCTCATTGGAACCAACCAATGGGAGAAGAGGGGAAATGAGGGTGAGAAAACTCACAAGTAAAACTTTTCGTCCCACGTGGGATTAAGTTCCTGCGGCACTGTCTTCGTCCGGCGCCTGACCTTGCCCACCTGAACGGTCACGTACGGGTCGCTGCGACCACTTTTGTCCTTCCCGATTAAGCCTTGAGCCGACTTCACTGATGTGCAGGATGAAGCAGAAAAGAGTACAATTTTGTATCAAATTCAAGTCCTTAATGGTTGCTGCAGGTACAATTGAGAGCTATTTTGGACATGGCAAATGATCTTCGTCTTTTACGTTTTAACACACCAACTGAAAGGTTAGAAAAAACCCTATTAAAATAACAGTTCAAGTCACACTTGAGGGTGAATCACTTTGACAACCACTGGAACACAACATCAGTTGCATGAAATGTAGGTAGGATTACCGGTAATGGCAAGTTTGGCAGACCACTGACTGGCGCCAGAGAGAATGCTTCGTTCTACTTCTTCCAGACGCTCCGCCCTTGCTGTTCCCTCAGCTGAATCGATGGCGAAGACGTCGAAAATCGCTTCGAATATGTCCGGTCGTTCTTCCAGTCGTCGGTGTATCAGCGATCTCATCGAATTCATTGCCGCCTGCGCCTTGTCCTCCGCTCCATGTCGTGAGGACTTCTCAGCGGAACCTTTCATTTCAGAATCAAAACACCATTTTAAAAACATTTTGTGCTGGAAGAAAGTTAACGAACTGTACGCTTATGGCGGGCTGCATTAATTTTCGCAGGTGGGAAGGACCTACGCTGTAGACAGTCAGCATTGAGAAGACGTTTGCACTTCTCATGACACTTCACACCGCATTCAGAGCAGCGGAGACCCTGTCGCGCTACACCCCATAGCAGACCCTCACACTCATAGCAGTAGGTCGGGCTGGTGGCGTTGAACACCTGAAAGTTATGGGGTGTGTTGCCTGAGATGGGATACGCCAAAGCGTTCAATGTCTTTCGGTACACCAACAGCTTCTGCAAGGCCAATTCAAAAGCAGTCTTTGAAATGTGACAACCAAAAGAGGGATGTGAGAGGTCCCCACAGCACTTACAAGGTCGGCTCCACTCAGTGTGGTACTTTGCCCAATGCTAGCGGGTAAGACACTGGCTGTCCTCTTTTGAGCGGACATTGTCTAAGAAAAGTACATTCACCTGTGAGAACGCAAAAATTCACAATTCATATTCCATAGTAAGTGGGTGCGAAGGAGAACTCACTTGAAGCACCTAAAAAGAAAGAATAGAGAATAAATAAGATTGTGGACAAAAGAGGACCTGATGAAATCGTTTGGTCATGCCGTTTCTTTAATTCATCAGGCAGTTTCCCTGCACTGCATCCCAATCACCATGTCCGCCTCTGTTCTGACATAAAGCAACTGAACCCTGAGTGGCAGTACACCCTTACCTCAACGGAGCGCCAGCGTTTGTCGAACTCTCTTACATCCCCACCTTCCATTATGGGATGTCACAGAAGGCAGTCTAACCGAAATGAAGGTACTCACCAAATCACTGACAAGTGGTAGAGTTCGCTTGTTCCAACGTCGTTCTGGAGCACTGTCAATTGACTGATAAAAACTTTTGGCAGCACTGAAAAAAAAAGAATCGCATACATTAACAGGAAATGTGAGGCGGCAATGTGTTTCAATTGCCCTTTACTCACCGATTGAATATTTGCGATTTTTCATCCGAATTGTCCTGGCGAACAGAGAGAAATAGAGTGAATTAAAGAAAGTGAGGAAGATAACACGTGGAGATAATAAAAACACTGGCAAGTTTCAAGCCTTTCTAACTCATCCCAGTGCTATAATCAACTCTCCACACTGACGTCACACTAAGCCAAATCACACCCCATATGTGGATGGGGCTCTGGAGAGTGGAAACATGATGTGACAAGTTAAATTGTAGGTTTTACCTGAGAAAACACGAGATCTCTATTCTGGCTGAGCAGAGCCCATCGCCACCTTGCACGCATATGAGGATCTATTTGTGGAGGTGGACTCGGACGCTCCCTTTTTTCAACTGTCCCATCTTGGACTTTCAACTCATCCTTGTCCTCTTCCATGCGTGCTTGTGGAAAGTCTGTGGTGGATGAAGGCGATCCGGTCGATGGGGGAGGAGGAACAGAAGGAGCAGGAGGTGTGTTCTCTTCAACTACTAGGACCCCAGTCTGCAAAAAGTCCTCATTGGAAGAGTCTACGGTTGCCATGTAAAATGCTTCATCGGGAGTCATTTCATCTTCCTCCTCTTCCTCCTTCTTTTTCTCCTCCTCCTTCTCCACCTTTTTGACCTCATGTTCTTCTTCCCTTTCATCTTCATTTCCGCCCTCCTCTCTACTGTCTTCTTTTATCTCGATTTTCGGTGTGTCACAAATCAAAGACGTGTCAGATTGTACTGATGCTTCCTCCTCCACGTCTTCTACGGTCTCATTGGATGTCCCTGATTCGGTGAGGGATCGCATGCTTCTAAACAATTCTTCATCTTTCACAGTGTTTTCTTTGGTCTCTTCCCTAAAAATTGGCTGCACATAAGTTGGCAGGGAATTGGTCGAGACGTCAGTGCGATCATTAGGTTCTTTCACTTTTGGAACGCCATTCGGAACATGTTGCTGAGAGTTCTCTTCTGACAGTCTCGATTGATCTGTAGACCCATCTGCACCGGAAGTAGAAGCTAATTGCGGCAATTTCTTTTGCTCCTCGAAATCATTTAACCACCCGCTCTTCTTAATTAGTGCGCTAATTGGTACGTCCTCATCGGAGATCTGTCTTTGATTATTAAATTTATTGAGAAGTGCTGAGGCTCTGTGCAATGTCACAATGTGTCTAGGCGCCACCTCCAAAACATCACTTGCTTCAGAACCAGATGAACTATCAACAAGATCGTCAAGGATATCTGTCTCTCGACTCGGAAGCATCGCGATGATGTTCTCAATGTTCTTTGTTTCATAATGTGCATGAAGATCCTCATGGGGACAAGTACATTGTTCCAGACTGTGCCAGTGATTTTCGTTCCTCAGGTAAGGACAAGAACATCCTGGATGACTATTTGATGCCATGAAGTAGGGATTCCGTATGGTCAAGTGGCAGTCCACCGTTTTCTCAGCAGATACCACAGGTGGAGACACTGGAGTTGATGGCGGTGGAGGGAGATGGTTTCGGTAGATGTGCGGCTGTGGCCGACGCTCCATAATTCTTGCCACCTCCAAATCGCTTGTTGTTCGGATCTGTTGCATACCCAAGTATCCAGAACGTTCATTCCTACTCTCTCTCCGTCTCCTTCTACGCTGCCTTACTCTGCTGAGACCAAAACAGCAGCAAGCACAGCAGCCGAAGAGGCGGTAGGCAATCTCATACAGCTTTCGCCGACGGCTGACTGTCACCGTGTGGTGGCTGCTCATAGGCAGCACTGCGTAATCCCACTCCTTCGCAATTTTTTTGGCAAGTAAATTAGTCCCTTAAAGGGCAGCGCCAGAACCGTCTCCGCGTGCTTCACCTCGCCTCACTCAGCCTTGACTCCTCTCACCTCACCTCTTCGTGTCTCCCCAACTAAGCTACGACAGGACTACGTGCAGGTCTTATTTATATGCAGCGCGAACGCGTTAGTATCGATTTTTCCCTCTCATGCTCCGCCAATCAGCACGCGATGGTATTACGTGCGCACTTGATACGGGCGCAGGCTAGGGCAAGTGGGGTTTCTCGCCTCAAATGCCCTACAGACGACGATGACGACGACAACAACAACGGTTCACGCTTAGAAAGGGAAATTGAACAGAGGGAGAGGGAGCAATGGGTAAAGGAAGGGGAAGAAGGTAGGCTGGTATTTCTATGGGCTGTAGTTATGTAAATTGGTCCATGCCCTGACTTGGATCATTGGTGCAAGACAATTCCTCCCCTCCAACACCTTTAGTTGCAGCTTTACTACCACCAATCTAATTATCATTGGCTTATCAGGAGTGTCTCCAGTGTTGTCATCTAAAAGACAGCTAAACGGTTCAAGTGACGTTTGACGTCCTTTCTAACATTTAGACATTTTTAGGGTAAAGGTTTGTTACTTTGGGAATAGGAGAGATCAATTTCCCTTCTATTTATTCGCTCACCTATTTATAAACCTGTACGTTATCACGGTGAGATGCTAATTACAGCACACTTTTTAAGAACATAAGGCGAACGAGGGCAGATGCATAAATTATGCAGGAAGTCCGAGGAAGCGATTGCTCTCAGTGCCTTGAAGGGCACAAACAGCCTTTAGCAAAGTGCAAACAATCATTTCGGTTCATCATAAAGTCAATGGCATTCATTGGTCTCACCCTATACATGCACATTAAAGTACTTCGTGAGAAATAAAGCTAAAGTAACCAATTCTACACTCCTTGGTCGCCCAAACTACAGGGAACAAATGTGTCTTGGAGGAGGTGTCGCGTTGCAGAAAGTTGCTGAAGAATCTACTCCAAACTGCAATGCGCTGAGTGCAGCATATTGCATTTGATGGCTCTAATGCTTAGTTAATAAACATTTTGTTTTAATTATTTTAGCGGAGCATTTAAAAATTACCCAGTAATCATACGTTATCCTTAGTTAAAAAGTCCGACTTCTTTCCGTACATATTTGCAATTTGGACATCGTTTTGTTGACAAAAACCCACAAAATATTCTGTGCTAGTTGTCAGACATTTGCTTGGAAAGGTACTATTATTACTAACAAAGCCAAGTATATTGACTTGACTAGTTGTCTGACTCACCCTCGCCCAACGGTGGCGAACAAAGCATGTCTGGCCAAATATGCTACCAATTTCTCACATCTTCAACCAATTTTTCGTAGAATATGGCATTTGCCGTAATTTTTTTGCTACTAAGATATCAACTCCTGACTTTTCAAGGCCTTGTGTCGATCTGTATGACTTCAACTCCGGTTATATGAACTTATTACTGGTTAGTCTAATAACGTACCCAAAAGCTATGACGTCCCATGGGTAACTGGAAGGTGGCATTGGAGGCGTCGGTTTCGGTCGAAGCCATACGAGCATACCAGGAAGGCAGGCGTCGGAAAACGCACGTCGCCTCGGCTGACTCATGGTCGTGGTTGACCCCCAATTGCTTGTTTTTCCTTACCAAAGCTGCCGCCCTTTGAAATCGCCGCAGAGCTTCATTGGAAGAAATTAGTGGATTAATAATTTTACCCAAATTTTCTCGAGAGTGTGGCAAGTTGGGTGTAACGCTGTGGACATGTTATCGAGATGCTCTCAGCAGCTTTAGCCAAGCGGTTAGTGAAACCAAAAAAACTTCCTGTTCTCTGCCGGACTCCAACAGGCAAGTCACAAACTTCATTAACCACAAATGCGACACAAGAGGTTTGTTTGGATTGGAGAGGTATTGCACCCTCCACTTGCTCTTAAAAGTTTCTTGAGTAAGTTATTTCGGGCATTTTTAGGGGGTTAGTGAATGCAGTGCGCTACCAGGGCACAATGAATAACCAAATGGCCTTAAAAAATGATTTTACCTTGCCATAATGAAAAGGTGGGGCTACATAACCCAATAACAGGTAATAACTAATTCGATTCATGAGTCCACAACAGATGAGTTCAGAAGCTTGAGAACTACCGCGTTTATAAACGCCCCCATCTGCTGGGGCTATTGACAGGTCACAGCATGTATGCAGTTGGCGAAGTCATCAGTTGGCTGGCAAATCCATTAGTCTAACACACTAATCACTCTTGGAAGAAGAAGATCCTCCTTTTGGTAAGAAGGTGCATTAGAAGGACTAACATTTGCACTCGCAAATGGCTCAGGAGTTGGCAATTTAACGGCGAGGTAGGAACATTTGAAAGCCCAACAGTGAAAGAAAGCATCATTAAGTTGGCAGTTTTGAGTCTCAAAGCCGTACCAAGCAGCAGCCCGCAAAATGTTGCGTAATTAAGACTGCATTCAATGTGAAATCCTCTCCTCAATGGCCTCTGAAAAACTGTTAAAGGGCTCTTCATGGACAGTCGAATAGATATGAGGACCATGTAAAAATACTAGGAAGGAAAAGTGATAAGTTATTCGAGGTACTTCTTTTATACCAAATTTCCCACATCTTACAAAGCCTTAACTGTTCAAATGTGATGATTAATGCACTAACTGTGTGTCCATTTACTTCGAGAAGATGCTTGATTTCTCCCAATTTTAAAAGCAGCCAATATTGGGTTTGCCTCCAGAGGCAAGTCGACTGTTTGTCCGAGTAGGCTACTCCAGCAAGTCTCAAGCTTTTGAAGACGCCAGACCTAAAGCTGCCTTTATAGAAGCTTATTTGGTGGCATTACAGCCACCAACGCTGAGACCAATTGAGGAGTTGGAGGAAGTGGGCGTGATGTGTTGTCCATTTTACCATCATGTTAATGATGTGGCCATAAATAGGCTGTTTTGCCCTTTTAAGACGCTAACGGCAGTTTGGACACCACCACTAGCTAACTTGAGGACATAGAAGTTAAAGCACTACTTTGAGGCAAACCCGTAAGTGCAATAACTCCCGCCTATGCGCATTCATGATGGAGGGGCTTTCGACAAACAGTGTTAACCCCCTTCAGCGGATTTCTACAAACCGACTTTGATAGAACTTGTGAAAGAAGTGATTTAGAGTTGATGGGAAATTACAAATGACAACCGAAGGGGGTGCGCTTTGACTGTCAAAGTTGAGAGGCAGCCAAGTGGCTGAACAAGGGAGAGATGAGAGCAAAGCAAAGCAAAACAAAACAGAGAAATTCTTTCACACGGCAGTCACCGTTTTTGACTACCCAATTGGCGATGTTAAAAGGCGACTGATGAGAGAGCAACAGAAGTGCTTCCTCTTTTCTCATCTAACAAACACTTTCTCATCAGCAATAGACACTGGTAGCTAGACAAGTTGCCAGAAAAGAGGAATTGAAAAAAACGAGGTCGAAGAAAAATGAAAACTGAAATCAGCCAATTGAAAAATGAGTTAAGGTAAAATGAGGAGACTTAAAAATCGCAGTCAACATGATTGGCAGAATGTATTAAGCAAAAAGGAGGCAATTTCCCATTCCCTTTTGGAAAAACTGAGCGATAATTGGTGTAACTAGTAATTCAAAGTCAACAAACAGCCAACGCAGTCATTGATCCCTTCAGAACTCCCCGGGTGTTTGATGGCGGTGGTTGAAAACTACGGAGGTGTAAAAATTAGGCAGGCAAATTAATTTAAATGGGAAGGGCGAAGCGACTGCTTATCAGTTAACAACTCCATAGAAGGATCGGAAGAAAGTTGAGTGAAAAATTCTGCAGCGGAAATGAGCTACTTGTTGACAGCTCTGGTAAAAACACATAATGCAGTCATGTCTTTTTGAGTGACTTCATCATAATCCAGGAAAGACTAAACTTGAGGAAAAATAATGCTCTACGGCTTTTAGGATTATATTTAACAAGGTGAAAAACTAGTCCCACTCCACTAATTGAGACACTGATTAATGAGTCATACGAGACATAATCCGGCCATATAATGCTGAATGTGACTCACTTATCTTTTGCTTGGAGCGAATTAATTATTACACCTCATTAGAACCTATTTACTCCTTTAACTAATAGAAAATAATGCGCTTGGCAGGTTCTTAATTGAAAATAACGAAAAAATTAATTTAAAGCGAATTCTAAGTGCAAATAATCTAGATTTGTGTACTTTACAGCGATGAGATTGTTGTCAGGAGGTGCCTTGTTTCCCAAACGTGTTTTTGTTATAATCAGCGAACTCGAAAACTGCATCTTACATAAACAATTTCATTATTAAAGCCGAAAGTTTATGGAATAGTTGCTACTTTCCAAGCGTCAGTAGCAGAAGCAATTAAATTTTAATAGGTAAAGATTCAATTGTTTTTCAAGGTTTATTTTCATGGTAAAGCATTGCAACTCATTATTAAATGCCACAAGAAAGCAAGTCCCTTTAGCCACAACCTGGTTTTGAGCCAGGTTACTTTTCTAAAATTCTCTAGTTGACCTTAATGTGTGATGCGCTCGACGAATGGACATTTTTGGTAAGCACTCATTTTAAGCGACTCCGGTTAATTATTTGGAGTTATTTTGGACCTTTAATTTATAACTCTGCTAATGCCACTGTTTTGGAGAAGAACTTCAAAAAACTCAATCGGCTTTAAAGCGGGATACAATTCTTTTCGTTCTTTTTTATCTATTTCAGAGCACCACGAATAAACAACAGACACTTTCGTAAAATACGTGATTTTAATGTATTGACATGTGGAAAGGCCCAGTAGTCATCCATGCCGATCCTGAGACGGAGTCCACTATCCCTTTATTCATTCAAAGGACAGTGCATTTTTTAATAAAAACGCAAATTTGTGATTTTCTTTAACTGTGACCTTAACTGCGTTCATTTGTGAACACTGGAAAGATGATAGGCTGTGTCCTTAAACAACTTCCAAGAGGGAAATAAATACAAATTTCGGTCTGAACAAAGGCTCGAGACTGGTTGGGTGAGCGCCAGAGAGTGGAATAGCAAGAGACTCTCTTTGCAATTAGCCATAGGCAGATTCGTTAGAAGGACAAAATTTCTCCTCCTTAAACCGGAATCCATCACGGATTGATGGACTGCTCCTCTGGATGTGAGAGAGTTTGAGCGTTTGTGTGCTGCAATGCAGTGTCAGTGGAATAGGAGCACAATCACAAACTAAAGAGCAGGAGCCAAGGTATTCAAATGATTTCGAACGGCAAAATAACCATCCTTATGATGTTCGAGTGCCATTTTAAGTTAATGAGGTTGCATGCGCCTCGTTTTGGGCACCGATATGAAAGAAGTTGTGTCTGCTTCCCTGCGAAACCGTCAAATTTCTATTTTGCTAAAGGTATGATCCATCACAGTTTGCCAACACGATGAAGGCCCTCTTTGGAGACGTTTGAAAGCTGAGAGAGAAAGAAGGTACAAAAATCCACATATGTCACTTATTCACATATTGAAGGAGGGATTTTAATCTAAAACCACGAAGCGGACAAGCGAAATGATTAACGGTTAAAGCGTAAGAAGAGAAAGAGTTTTGGTTAATTTATTTTTAATTGAGCTACGTTACTTGCTTAACATCAGTGACCTGAGTAGATACTTTACTTGAAATTTATTCTCCTTTATTAACAGCTTATCTACAGGACATATAGTGGGTACTCGAATAGGAGCAAATAACTACAAACCGTAATTTTCGTCGCCCTTTTGGGTCTCGATTCCCTTATTTAGCTTGATTTCGTTCTCCTGTCTTCCGTTCCACTAAAAAAAGAGAAAACAGCCTCATCAAAATTTTGTTGACTACTTTTTAATGATGAAAACAATGTGGAGCCCCGATTTAATTATAAAGTGTAGTTCAAGTGTTCAAAGGAGGAGATGGCAATAAGTTAAAGAATTTTAAGTACCTATGGGAAATAATTTTAAAAAAATGAATCCCCAAAGTCATGGCAAAAAATTGTAAAAATAAGAAGAGGATTATTTCTGAGATTCATTGTAGAATAGCAAGAAATTCAAATTAAATGTCGCTTTGTTAGTAGCATGGAGTTAGTTGCACATGTCTGCATAACAAAGATAAATCAACTAAAAAGTGCATTCACTTAGGAGCACTTTTGAGGGCTCATGTTCCCTACGCGAATTAGAGGCTAGAAAGTGGAATGTTTAAGGCTTATCTTAACCAAATGTGGTGGCATGTTCTACTTTAATCCAGGTCATTCCATAATTGAACGTAAAAAAAAACAGAAGTGCACACATCTGACAGCGTTTTCTGGCTCCGAAACGCCTTAGCTATGACAATACAATTCGAGTAGACCCAGTCAATCCCTTAACCAGCCACTCATCTTTTAATTGTCATGCCACAGTGTCGTTTGTTCACCTTCTCACGCATTTATCGAATACTTTCAACAATTACTGACGTATTGTTGAAAGTATACTTCTCTTTGACTCTCCTGGTTACCCACTTGTACGCCCAATCTTCACAAATTAAGTCCACCTTTTTTTCTTTTAATTATTTATTCATAAGCGAGTTTTAAGTATGCGACTGACCCTTCGCTTATGCATCAGTTGGACGACTTGTTGAATCGTGAAGACTGCCTTTAGTGCTCCATATTTTTCATCACTAATGCCCTCATTAAAGGAATAAGGTGAACTGAACGACCCCCGATCAGCTTAAACGCGAATGCAACCCACATCAGCAGGTCAGTCCCTATTAAACCATCTCTTTTGTATCAGTCTTCTGATGTTTCCTACACCTTCATCATACGGGGTCTATGGAGAGATGCTTTCGTGCACTGGGACTTTCAAAATTAATTTGGGTCTCATCAACAGTGTTTTCCTCGCCATTATCTTTATCTGACCAGGTGGTTTCGGTCTCAGGCTTTTATTTACATGAACAATTATGATTGTCGAGGATGGAGACATTTAATGACTCTCCTGTGAACCCCTCAAGCAAGCCTTCCGAGTCAGACCACTCACAAGGGGGTAGTTGAGCAAGGAACAACTACGACTGCTGCAACTCCGCCTTGTCATCCACCACTTTTGAATTCCCAAGTTGTCATATCAGTGGGGAAAAGTGAATGGCTCTTATCTTTGAACTTTATTCCCTCCGTGATAACATAAATGATTGGTTCTACGACCACCTCAAAAGAAGGAGAAGCTCTATAGGGTACTCATAAGAAGAGGTGAGAAGACGAATTGTGGAAGGTGGTGGAGAATTTGCACCGGCTTTTATTACTGTGATGGCTTTCCCAGTGCTCCAGTATTCACCTCTGCTACCAGTCCCACACCTGTTTGTCCATGCCCTACGTCTTGAGATAGTAAAGCCCCATGAACGAACTAGAAAACCATAAAATGTCGGCCATAAAGCAACGTCAAGCAACCTTTGGAAAGGCGACCTCTTGGTTGGCACTTCTTTGCGTACAGTGCGAAAGGAAACTAAATAGACTTGACAGAGTTTTCATCTAAACCTTCTGACAGAAAAGATGGCTGACTGAAACTTCTACATATGCAAAAATTAAAAGCACAAATAGGAATTGAAATTCTGTGTTGTTTTAAAGAACTGGAGAGAATCATTTTGTGGCAAAACACGAAGGTGGAGAGCCAAAAACAGTTCACTATGGAGTTTGAGCACTTGGACGAACAAGTGACGTCAGAAAGTTTCCTCATAAAATAGTGTCGGAAGTGTGTGAATACACGGAATAGATTAATTGTCGCCTTTAACCTCCTACGATCTCAGCCTCTACGCTGGTGGCATTGGCTTCCGTGAACAGGCATGCCACCTGGGCTGTCTGCTCCTCCAGATTAAACATACCCTCAGACCGGTTCGATTCATCACATCCTCGAGACAATTCGGAAAATCGTTTCCAGAAGACTAAAAAGCTTTGGTGGCTAAATAAAGCGCTAAGAAGCTTCAAGGCAGTTACGTACAACGTGGGCAGTCAAACAGCACCAGATGCTAACTCTTCAAACAATAGTTATGCCGATAAAATGTTATTGAGAGCACAAAATTTGACAATTCATCATGTACAAGGACAGTGCTAACTTGGACAAGTAGGTTTATAGGCTACATCAAACGCATCGCTTCAACGATTTCGCGGATGGGTATTTTTGTCAAGAGGAGTAATAATCATTCGTCATTTGAGGCGTCACAGGTGGCACCGGGTCTGACGCTCCACGATAGCATCTCAATGACCGATTGTTTAAATGAGACGCCCTGCATGTATCAAAACACGTCTGCAATTACTGTTGATAAAATTTTTGATACTGACAGAGGTTTATGCGTAGTTTGCGTATTTTCTAGAGATGAAAAAGGTTTATCTCTTTACTAAACCCGAAATCTTTTCAGATAACTAGCAGTGGGACGGTCAATCAAGTCGCCTTCAAAAGTCGACCTCGTTGGTGGTTGCAGTGATGCCTTTTTCAACAACAGGAGTTAGTCTTTCTACTTTGTTTCTTCTCTTATCCAAACCTGATTAAAGACGGTGCAAGACAGATCATACTACTGGCTTTTGTCAGCGACTTCAGGGATAACCGAAACGAAGATATCATATGCTTTGGCCTGAAAGAAGATGCATTAGACTTCCTCGCAGGGAAATGCATGCACTGCATATCATTTGTTACGTTCGTTTAGATGTTCGCTGGTGCTTCCTGTCAATTAGAAGTTGATGCGCTACTGCCTTGGACAACGACATTGACACCAACGGGAATTCGCTGTAAATCTACTAGAAAAACCAACTGGATGTGATTTTTGTTAAAATACGACAGAGGAAGAACTCTGAGGCTGTGCATGGATTTGCAAGACTTTATTCATGGAAAAAGTCACGTAGCATGTCAAGTTTTATTTCTATCGTGGTCAGCATAAATAAAATCTTGTAAGTTTTTTGCATGAGTGATTTTAGTCTAGTCGAGTTTTTTTCCAAAAAAAAAATTCGTTCAGTTTTGAATCTTTTTTAAAGCAAGCTTTACGATCCTCTGATTTGCCCCTTTGCCGAACGTGAGGTCACTAAGGTATCTGGACGCCATTTAACTTCGAAGTTACGCAAACCACCATAGATGCTACTCCTGTCCTAATTGTCAAACACTCTTAATGGGATTTCAGAACGTTTTACTGCTGCACATGTTCTACCTCAAAAGTTTGCATGGTTGCAGTCGGCGATGTTGCTTTGTTGACCCTCTTGAGAGCTGCATGAGGTGTTCAAGTTGTTTTCTTCACCTCCACCTATAGTTCCTGAGGCTGTCCTCCATTGTCCACGTATCCAAAATAGCGAGAGGCAGTTACTCCCTTTTTTCTTCCTCTTCTCCTCTTTGTGAGAAGTAAATTTTAATTGCGCAATGCGATGGCTCTACCTTCAGTAGTTAGTGTCAACGTCTCTTCTTAAAATCAACGTCTCTACTCCAAATGGTACAGTCACACTTCATTTCCTTCACTTGAGCAGGCATCACCTTTTTCACCGCCCCTTTTTAGAGCACCTACCACCCGTCTTCCCACAGCCCAACCCAGTCGCAGATCTCTTTGTCTCCCTTATGATCTAGGCGTGCACGAAACGGACTGAGGGAGTCAACCGTCTCCGAAAAAGTCACGTTTCGGATAAGCGCTAAACTCATGGTCAAATGTGGTGACAAGCTGCAAAGATCGTTTTGTAAGGAAGGAGGAAAGGAGGGGACGAAGGTAGAAACCACCAACATTCATGCTGCTCATCACGCCTCGCGAGAAGGAACACAATTCCCTTTCACAAATAATGCAAAATAATGGTGAAAACCTGTTAAAATGAGATAGGAATTTAGCACAGCCATTAACAATGTCCGAGAAACTATTTCAGTGGTCGCGAATAGCAGAAGTAATGGCACGGTGCCGCAACAGTCTGAAGGCTATTAATTACTGAGAGGCTGGTGAGCCTTTTGATCACATGTTCGAAGTAGCGATCTTGGTAAGACACTTGATAAGTGGTGAGAAAGGTGAGTGGCAGGATGAGGCCAACACGACGCCTTCGACTATTTTGCGATTTCGATGGGTCTGTCGACTGGGCTGATGCTGTGTTTCGGCAGCAAGAGATAGTGTATCGGAGCAGTTTACTCACCATCAATGACTGATGAGACAATCGGGGACGATTTTCCCTTATAAGGCTCATCCACTTCTCAACATACTTTGTATGCATGTAACATTCGACAAGGACAGTCTGGAATGATGGGACCTTGCACGATCTTCAAGGCTCTGTTGAGCCTTTCTTTAACCGACAACAAGGAAGGACAAGTCAAGCGATCTCACCCAAATAATATCGCATCACTAAACAGTTGGTTTTGAATGGGAGACAAAAAAGCACGAAAATAAAGTTCTTTTTGCCTTCTGGAAAACTTCCAAAGGAACTGCCAAATGCACATGCTTGTGAGTGTGGATGAGTCGGTTACAATGAAGACGTACTGAATTTCAATTTCGCAGTACAAACGCTTTCCCAACTCACCTTTTCACCGGTTTTTTATACCCGTTTTTCTTTTGGTAAATTCATTCAATTACCGATGTCTTCATCCGAAACTTTGCAGCGTGCCCAAAACGCATTCTCCTCCAACTTGGATAATCAGAGTCGGATTACTTTAATTGTCTGGTGGCCCTGACATTTCTATTTGTCAGTTCATTCAATTGTTTAACCAATTTGCTTTCTTTACTTCGTTTGTCTGGTTTTTAAGTACTTATAGATATAAGCAGAGAGGTTTTGTAAGATCGCTTTTTCTAAAGCCTCAATGCTTATAAATTAAGCTTAAACTCCAGTTTAGAGCGGTGCAACATTTTTTCTAAGTCCTTGTCTTCAAAATATGTTGTCAATCTTATATGTTCCTCGGAAAGGCACCTTTGCTAAGAAACAATCACCTCTTTCTTTAGGTACTGCTGGTACAAGCCACAAAATCGTAGCCAGGCGCCCACATCATCGTGTTGGAAGTTTATGCAGCTCCATCTTGTGTATAACGGACGCGATTACTAAAGCTGTCTGGTAGTGTCTAGTCCTAGAGCCCCGTCTTGACCCACCCAATGTCATCAAGATGATGAGTGAGACAACTCTCCATTCCCTCAGCGCAAATTCGCTGACTAACCCCGGTGGGGACAGGAAAATCAAATCACTTGAAGGAGCCTAAGGATTTTGATGAAATTGTGCCTTCTTAACTGCCACAAATACCGCTTCAGCAGTTGGTATAAGCCTACACTATACACTAAAGGCGACCTGTTTGCTTCCAGGAAGTCAGCATCTAATACTGCTTGAACTGTAATACCGCTCAATTACCGGGAATGGTGGAAGAGTTCCTACCTGACAAAACCCCAAAAAGGGTTAATAAATGTTGGAGTCTGAGGTCTGACTGCAGAGTGGAGCACCCTTGTCCAACCCGTCAACTGAAGCATTCGGGTGACAATGCCGAAATCTCTCAACCCTCTGTCACCGCCGTAGTGATAGAGCACCTGCTTACACACATGATCGTGGGCTAAAACAGTTGTCATTCTCCTTTAAATAGCCGCTCTTGTAATTTAGTACCGTCTGAGCGAGTCTATCAAGCAGTTGGTTCTTTGCTCATAGTTACGGTGTTCGAGGAAAACTCAAGATTTAAAAAGTGAGGGATGTCTTTGGACATGATGCATTAAACTACTGAGCCTTGCCAAACCAGCAACTCGGCTGGGCGCGACCTTTTAAATATCATTTAAGCAGTTCGGAGTATTTGACAATGATAGAAATTGTTAACAATTCCACGAATCGTTTGGCACTGGTTTAGCCTAAAAACTGGTGATCCAATAAATGATGCCCTTTATTGTATTGCGGTGTATTTAATGTTACATTTTTAAATAATGATAGCTAATTTCGCAGCCCTGAAAACGAGCCTTCAAATCTTCTTGCTATAAAGTCTAAGTGTAACACTTTGTCCAGCCAATCATTGAAATTGTCATGACAGACATAACAATTTAATTTCCTTTGGTCTAAAGGACTATAAGCTTAAGCAAATTTTGGAAAAGTGCTCATTAAGTGGAACTGGATCGCTTTCTTTAGTAAAAGAAAATCAACCGTTCTTCATTGATTAGGCCTCATTATAGGTGATAAGTTTGACAGTTAATTTTGCATAGCGCGTTACAGACCATCAAAGCCAACAGTTGGCCGCAGTTAGCAATTGTTGTGCAATTACATCATTCAATTTTTACTTTTTGTTGTAAGGTCTAACGCCGGTCCTGAAATCCTTAAATTACCAAAGTGAGTGGTTACTTGAATGGTAAACATAGGTTTCGATAAGAAGTGTCAGGAAAATTAATTAAGAGCTTTTGCGTATTAATCGACTCTGAAGCATGAAAGGAATAAAGCAAGTGAGCAAGACACTCGTAGACGCATAACAGTGAAAAATAAGGACTCACAGCAAGCGAATCGTGTATGGAACGATGTCTGAGATGACCATGTGGAGTAAACTCCTCCATTGCGCATGATGCGCAACCGGCACAAATGAATTGCCGATCTTCGGTGTGGTTTTTTAAACTCAGTCGATTCACCACACTCTTAACGTGGTCCGAATTCAGCCCACTCGTTGACCAATTAGAATCGACCCGACACTGATTGGTCCATTCCCGAGCCTTGGTGGTGGGTACCAAGGCTCCGCCATCGAGGCTCAATCTTCTCTCAGCTTCGCCCCAAAATCGCAAACAAAGTCTCCAAGTTCATCTTGCTAAAATATTATCCGTGAAGTAGTGAAAATGTTGCTCCAAGCCTAGGAACTTTGCAGAAGCGGTTTCATGTGAGAGGTCTTCAACTGGCAGTTCGGACTTCCAGAAAATGCTGGTGGCAGGAAGGAACGGCGTCAAGGCAACTTTTTTAAGGCATCTACATGAACATATAATTGATTACGGTTAATTAGTAACTGCATCGTCTCTAATCACCGGGACCAATTATTCAAATAAAGTCAGGCTGCCTCAAATAGTTTTGCAGCTTAATAGAACTCTGGGAAGTGATTGGTGAATAGCTTTTTTGGAACCTCATAAAGCTACGCTTTGCAAATAAGCATACATTGCGGTTCAAAATTTTTAAGTAGGCCTTATGTATTAGAGCTGGAGAGGAATTGGAGCAAAATAATTGGAAATGAAGGTCAGGGCACCCTTGAGTCATGCCTCACATGGTCCATTGCTCAAAGCGGCTTAGGATAGGATGCGTATTCACCTCAAAGAAGGTTTTATAAGTAGATTAAAAGGAGTGGTTTGATTAAAGCTAGTTATATGATTTATTTGATCGCTGCCGCATTTGAAACATCCGATAAATGGTTCCCGGTATTACATAATGCATAATGTAATAAATTTACATCAGAATGGCATTCAGCCGAGCTGTGCCAGGTAGAACGCACGTCAATTCCATTAGAACCTTATTTGAAGAGGGACCCTATCGTTAATCTCCCATTACCTTCGAATGCTGCAGATTGTCGAAAGTTTGCTCGATATTTTGATTAGCAGCAGTCATTAACTCTTGCGGCTTAATTTCATCCGCAAGTAGATACATTATAGGTTTTCCATGCCTCACTTATTGGTGTATCTTTTAAGAAACTGCCAAAATCGGTAGGTTTGTTTAGCGAACCATGCACTTCAGAATCAACAAGTACATTAGGGCTTGTTAGGTTTCTCATCAATTGAATAAGTTTGTAATGCGAAGCTCTAACAGGCAATAAAAGGGTAAATTAGGGAAGAAGTGTGCTATGGCCTAGAGCAAACTTTGGTGAACCGTAATCGGCCAGACTGAAAATTTCTTCCATGAACATGCTACAATTTTCAAGCTTCGAGAATTGATGTGCCTTAAGCACTTCCGGTTTTGGAGCCGTTTATTGCAGTTGCCAAATTTGCCATAAAGGGGGTAAATGGCACTCTGCGCATCTAACAGTTCTGGTCATAGTTTAAAAGACGCAGTTATAAGGGTGACAGATGAGTTGGATACTTGTGTGGATGTTGCCGTGAGCAGATTAGTCCTTTTTGTGCATGTAAGAATTTTTGAAGACTATCTAACTGAAACTGCTTAATCAAGTCGTAGCCACTGTCTACATTCAAGCAACTTTTCACGATTTGGTTGAATTGCGCCTAAAATTACAGCATAAAGCTCAAAATTTGGCGCCTTAAAAAGTGTGTGGTCATGGACCCATATTGCGATGATTCATGCTTACGATGCTGACGAATGAGGGATTTTCAACTATGAATTACGAACAAAATCCGAAGCGGAGATCAATATCAACTTACGGTAAAATGCTAGCGTTATCAAGGAAATGATGTCAAGCGTATAAAATGTAACCGCATGCTATTTGCTGGCTAGATCGGTGTTCATTTTGCTATCGTATGATTGAATTGGAGAGACGCAATCCCGGAATATATGTAATCAATCTAGCTTTATGCTTTGTTTCACTTAGCCACAAGTTCCAATGGAGAGCAAGTACTTTTATATTTATCAGATTGTCATTTATTTTGCATATCGTGCAAACAAAAGAAAATTCTGTTAGCTTGCATATACATCAACCCTAAAATTTTTAAATGAGATTTTTAATTGCTTTGAGGTACTGCAGAATTTATATGTGCTTGATTGCAAATCAACACCCACATTAAAGACAACACCAAGGTCATAGCTATTAGAAAATCAGCTCTACGCTTGAAATGGTGTGCTTAGGATCTAGCGCAAGTTTTACGTGATTCACGTAGTACTCTGCTTTCTAAAGTGTTGCACCCATTTGACATGCGTTCGAGTCAATCAAGGGAAGCTCTGCCTTTCTCGAATTCCACTTGCGTGTCTCAAAACTCTCTATTCCTGTCTGACACTGCTCTTTCCTTAAGTCGGTCTTTGAAGTCACTCAGCGGTCTCGGTCAACCAAAATCGGCCGTTCAGCGTCTCAGTTCTTGTATTGGAAATCTCGCCGACGCTATTGGAATGATTATAAGTTTCAGGGTCTGCGCCAACCTTTGTACTAGTTCTTGCTCTTATCAAGACGTGTAACAATATCTGGTTTTTTCCCTAGGACGATGCCTACGCTGCATCAGCCAGTGTCCCAAAATTAGCGCGTCTTCTTGACTCAACTTCTACCCCGGAGAATCAGTACAACGCATGCGTTATCTTGCACAAACTTTCCGAAAAAGAGGCGTCTCGAAATAGTTTAGCTTATTATCCCCAGGTGGACTTCATTTTGTTACTACAACGCTCTTAGTGGTGAAATTTGTTGACCATGGTACATGTTCCTCTTGTTTCTTTTACTAGATAATTGAGAGGCTGGTTCGTTTACTTCAAACAACACAGGATATCAACACACAAACAGAGGCAGTGTTGGCACTGCGCAAACTTTGCCATGCTAAGCCGGCTATCTCTGCAGTGCGTGGTGTTCTCTCAATCTCCAATCTTGTAGAGTTATTAAGGTAACTGATTATTGGACTTGTTGGTCGCCGTGATTTCGCCAGGGATGCGGTACATCGATAATTCAAGGTCATAGCCTAGTTTCTTTTGATTAAAAGTATATGCCTGGTGATTTGGCTTTGTGGATTTTCTGCAAGTGTTTGAAGGTACATTTTTCGCTGTATTTTTTGCCACAGGTTACTTGATACTCCTTACAATGTACAGTGGTATTTGCTATCTAAGATTTATTTCCAGTTGCTCTATCCGGCATGGGATTTAGGTCACACTAAAATCGTCATGCTTTATATGTTCCGTGAAAAGCTTGCGTTGAGTAAAACAACCATTGGAACGCTTCTATTCACTACCTAGTCATCCTACGGAGACCATTTTTCTTACCGCCCTCTCCATCCTGCATCGGCAGATGCTTTTTCTGCCGGATACAACGCGGGCCGAGGTAAAGGAGTGTGGCGGACCCGTCCAGCTAGCTAGCCTTCTCACTCCCGAGAAGATTGCTGATCCCGCCTGGCTGACAATTTGTGCTGACGCAATCCGCATGACTGCCTACGAGGACGCTGAAATCAAGGTGAATAGTCGGACCTATTTAAATTCTTACTCCATTAGCAGTGAGAACACCTAGTACCTACTCGCCAGAGTACAGAGCACGATTACTTATGAGTGTCTGCCATCACTGTACGCCCTTTCAATGATTCATCCAGATTTATAAAATCCAGTCTCTGATGTAAATTCCTCAAAACTTTCTCATCCAATTATGCGCATTTTTCCCCAATAAATATGGGCCATCCATTTTATTTTAGGCATTTAGGCTTTTCTTCAATAATGCGCCTATTATAGAAACTGAACCTCGCCGAAATTCTTTCAGCGCACACTTTTGTTTATTCGTTTCATCGTACTAAGTGTGCACTGTCATTCGAAGAATATTTTGTTTTCTAGCATTCTCGAACATCCATTGCTATAAACGTGTAGGAGTATTTGATCTCTTTGACGTAGTAACTTGTTTGTTTTAAGCCATTTTAAAGTGTCTCTGCGCTTCTCTCAGCTCAACTACGTATGCTGCTTTTATCGAATGCCCAAGTAAACCCTTTTTTATAAAATTTCTTACTTTGGTAACAAGCAAATATCGAATTGATCCTATTTTTCTAGTTTTTATTTAGTAGATGAGTTGCTTCTTACCGCCTCCTTGCCTTGGTGATTTTCACTTTCATACCATTTAAAAATACACCCTTGAAGGTGCTTCAAATGGGCTATATTCCGTGGACAAATAGTGATTTATTGTAATTCATACTGATTTCTAGTTATGTAGGAGGTTTACTGCTACTGCTCATTCTGTAGAATGCAGTGTCAGTGGTACTGTTGTCAAATCAACTCGTCAGTTATAGTTCAGGGGCGAAAGAGGTGAGTGATGGCAGTGTATTGCATGAAAATACACCCAAGATATGAGTGAAGTCGTTTCTCCTACAATTTGGATTTAAAAGTCACTGAAATGTTGCTAGTAGCAACTGGTGCTTGCACCTGTAGCGCCCTGAGACATTAAATTAGGCTGACTACATGTATTCTAGAAGGATAAGATTGAACTTAACCTTGGTATGGCCTGGAGGCCAGCCCACGTGTATCAAGGTAAGACAAATACAAAAGTTACTCCCAAAGGTCGAGTGGTTAAATAAGCAGAATCCTCATTTTTTTGGAGTTACTCAAAGTTTCTTGATGAAGTTTTTAGCAGGACTTGTTGTCATCAAAACGGTTGGTTGTGATTTTCATTTTTAAGCCCTTTCCACCTGCTTTGATGGTTTATAAAGGTTTCCAGTCAAATGAACAGTATTTAAGTAACATTCTCGTAAAATCAGTTAATTTCCTCTTGTGATATCAAGTAGGAGGGCTACAAAACACTGAATTTTCTTTTTGGCTCGGTCTTAACGCCGAGAGGCCTCACGTAAACACAAAAATTTGCATGCATGCGCGAGCACATATGTGCGTGCACACAAAAACAGCGTTTGAATTTTTTGCTGCAATGAATTTCGTCCATTCACGCGCGCGACGAGCGTTTAAGGTGCGTGCCTCACTCAACTCTTCTTATTACCGTCGACAATCAACCCGCCGGGTCACATCTGCCCACCGGCTTGTCCAAACCCTTTTCTAGTTCTCTAAAATCATGTTTTACTTAAATAAAACTAATAACTTGTATTTTAACGGCATCGGTCATGGTGCTATTCTTGCCTTAAAGTTGCGTAGGCCCTTCCATTTACTGTAACATTTCAATTATGCACTATTGGAATCCAAATCCCTCCGAATGCTCAACTTTGTTAGTCATGCTTGTTTTTAGCAGTCTTATTTCACGTTGATTTCAGCTCATTCTATTGGATTGCGACATTGCGGAAAAAGTTGTCTACCTCTTGAATGCGGGCCCAAAAAATGAGAAACTGCAACACGCGCTTGCGCGACTCGTCAAAGTACTTAGCGTTTCAACGGAATGCAAACAAGGACTAGTGGAAGCTGGCGCCGTTCAGGTTCGTGTAATGAAAGGAATGCCACTTAAGCCATATTTACATATTTGTTTAAGACGCTTGAGTGTTCTAGGCGCTGACTCAACTCCTCAACTCTAAGCACAATTCACTTGTTCTGGAAACACTCTGGGGTCTGCGAAATCTGAGTGATCAAGCCTTTCATTTGACCGATACCACAGATCTTTTGAAGCTTCTTGCATCCCTGGTCTCTTCATCTGTCGAACATATTGCGATTTGTTCAATTGGGTGTCTATGTAACCTCACTTGTCAGAATGCCACCAATAAGGCTACCCTTATCGAGGCAGGTAAGAATGGTAAAGCTTCATAGATTGGAGTTGCTCTCGTAAAATACTGTACAGCCTTCCCTTGTGGATATTATAGATGGTGTTCGTGCGCTCTGTGGTTGTCTAACGGCCTTCTTAAACCGCGATGAGGTCACTGAGCCCATCTGTTCTGCACTGCGGAACCTAACTCATCAAAATGAACACGCATCGCTTGCTATACGTCAGGTAGCTTTAAATTCTTTTTTTCACTTATCGAAGAATCAAAACGGATCAATGACTTCATTTTAATGCTTTCATTTCAGATTCACGATTTTGGTGTTCTGAAGACGATTGTTGGTCTTTTGAAATCCGATCAATTTCCAGAACAATTACCTCTTGTCAAAGCAGTCATTGGTCTTATTCGCAATCTCGGATTGTCAAAGCCTTGCCGACGTGCTTTGCAGTAAGCATAAAGCTAGATTTTAACATTTATTGTAATACCTTGGTCAAAAAAGCCTTGGTCTCCTCACATTCCTCGTTTTAATGATTTGATGCTTAGCGACTTTAAAAGCACGTACATATTTATTTTACATGCCGTATTCTATATGCTATTGAAGTCAATGAACAGTAGCAACAGTCTTGTATTTTCAGTCAACTTGGAACGACAGACCGTCTAATCGCACTGTTTCGACGTGCCACAAGCGCCTATGAGGATGTCATCCGACAGCGCTCCTCTGTTCTCTCTGAGTCCTCCGATCTGGATTACATCGAAGGTGTTAAATTAGAAGACCTTGTCGAACTGCTTCTTGTTGCTTTGCAGTCGATGGCACAGCACTCGGCTGCTCGAGCAGCCATCATTGAAGCGCCTGATGGTGTTTTCGCCAGTTTTGTTCAGGTTCGTTTGCTAGGATTCAAGTTCTTCCTGGATAGTCGATACACAGAACTGTTCGATTAATTACTTTTGTTAATTTATTCTCCAGTATTTGTATAGTAGCTCGGAGTACCTCCAGCAGGCATCACTAAGTTTGTTAAATGAGGTCTCCGTCTGTCCTGAAGGCAGTCAAGCTATTGAGAGAGGGGGCGCAATCGCGAGGATCACCGAGTTAGTGCATTCATCGGATCCAAAAACAGGTTTGTTTTAATCGTCCACGTCAATAATTTATGCATTATTAGTGGAACTTTAGGAATTGAGGCGGTAGTCAGTAGGCATGCATGGGGCTAATGACAAAAGCTTTGACCACTATTTCTTATCAATATTGTAGCCACCTACAGTGCTTCAATCCTACACCACGTAGCCGCCCACTTGAAATCAGTGGACTATCAATTGCGGCTTTCTCAAGAATTGAAGAAGTCACTTCGTGATTCTGGTGTCCTTCCTACCCAAGAGACTCCCTTTAAAGTCGCCACCATGGATCAACTGCCCAACGGACCGGAAGAGTTACTTCCTAAACCTCACTCTAGAGGCAATCTCAATGAAATGAATAATGCTGAATGTGAGTTTGAATCTGCTCCTATAATTCTGACTCGGGGGTCCAGTTTTACGTATGCTTGCAAGTGAAGGAACGGATTCATATTTCAGGGCTGCATCTTTGGACATTGGAAGATAGCGAAGCTTAGCGAATGGATTAGCGTAATTGGCACGTGCAGGCAGAATGTACGAAGTCGTCTAGAATTCTAGTTATCTACATGACGAGGTGTGGCTTCGATTCACACGATTAATGTTTTGGGGATAATCAGTGTGTGTTGGCCCCACAAAATCAGTATATCTTCTTCTTGCAGCTTGTAACTTATGGCATCTTTATTCCCATGTGTCATGCAGAGGAGATTCCACATCTCTAATGGCTTGACTACATTACTCGCTGTGTTTTGCGTACCCACGAAGGTGTATTTATTTTCATCTCTTCCACAGTTGGAGACGGCAGTCGCTACTGATGCGTACTAAGTAACATCCTAGCTCATCTATTTGTGCATTAACCTGATCGCGCTTTCTTCCTCTGCATTACTAACACCATTTCATAGCACCCATTAACCGAATCTAGAAAATGTATTGGTGGCTTTGCTAGGCTCAGAAAACTGCTCTTTTGACGAATAATTCACATGTAACATTCCTAACTTTTGCAGTGCGGAGTGTTGAAAATGCAATGTCGTCTTAACTTCAAGGAATATGACTATTTAAAGGCTGGACTGGATGGACGAATGCATAATTCGGTGGATAGCTGAAGGATTGATCAACTGGGTTGCTAGTTTAATGTATAACTGGTTGAATGAGTAATTTCTAGAGTCAGTGCCTGAAGGTAAATGAATAGGGATGACTGAACAAATAACAGCCAGGTGGAACAATGGCTGAATGTCCTGATTTAGCTTTTATCTCAACTATTCGCATCCATTGGTATTTAGCATTCGCTTTTTACCTCAATCCTCCATCTTATTCCTGCTGCCTAAGGATTGCATTCTGTCCCCATCGCTTCTAAAATGCCAATTTTAAATGCACTGCACTTCTCAGTTTATCATTTGTAATAATACAATTGGCTTTTCATATCTTCTTTTTGCCTACGTTTTTTTCTAGGTGGGCAGCGTCTAAATAGCAGCCATCTATCGTTGGATGAACCTCGAGTTTATCTGGAGGGTCGAGAGGCCCCGCAAATGATTTGAGACGCCTTTTAACAGCAGAAAGAAAGCACCACTTTTACCGTCTTTCATCACTTTCAATTTTTGCACACTAAAGTAACATTTCTGAATACGTCTGTAAAGTTTCCTTGTCTGTACATCTCGTATGCCGCTGTTTTTTTTTAAAAGAGCACCTGATTATGCCTTTAGGTTGTACCTTTTGGCACCTTTGGCCTTGAAACCCAGTACCGTAGGGCAACTCGGTATATCCGTCTTTAATGAAAATCTCCAGATAAGGCTTCTATTTCACAATTGACACTGCTCTAGCTCTACGCTGTTCAGTCGTCCACCTTAATCGTTCTCAGTTTAATGGTACAGTTCTCACTCATTCAGTTGTCGAGATGTATGAGTTGTCGTGGCGTTGATCGCCCTGTTTCGAGCTTTCAATGCTTCAGTTATTCATAGTACGATGGTAATTGACCTATTTGTGAGGGGTGTTCCACCGACATAATGCGGATCAAGAGGTCCACTTACCACGTAAGGGGAATTTCAGTGGCAATATTGGCATTGGATTTGGCAGAGCGCATTGACATCACACACGACAAGTCCATCTGCTGGCAGGTTGAATTAAGAAAAACGGATAGGATTCGTGTAATCGGAACGAAGTATTCAGGCGTCAGGCATCACTGCTAAGGCTTCGACAGGCTGTTCAAGGGCTGGGCTTTTCGTGTTGTGCGACAAAAGAAGAGGCATCATTCAGAGTAGGATGGAGCCCTCTTCGTGTCACCTTAACTACCAAAGTTTGCCCTGAGTCTATGCCACAGTACTTTTCGCTTAGTCGAAAACTGTGGCTGTTACGATTTATTTTTCGGTTTTGTCTTTCCACTGGCTAAATATTGCCATATTTTGAAAGGCTCGTAGGCATTCCATAGAGACGACTGCCCCCGAAGAACCATTTGTTTTCCCATCGCATAGCATATGAAAAAAGGACTTCTTTCCTTTCCTCGACTGTCCTGGATGTTGGGATATTGTCACAGCTTACGCAACTACTTGAGCTTCCTTAGTTAAACCGCTCCCAGAGGTACTGCGAGTTTGCATTACCAAGAATTTGCTAGCAAAGGCAAGTTACTTGCTTGGAGATTGTCACATTTGACTGCTTTGGTTATGCACCTTGGTAAAGAAGCTGGTGTTCACTTCACCATTATTGTGTATTGTGTCTGAACGGCTCGGTGTTTCATACCCTTAACATCACTCTTCTTTATTTGTTGTCCATTTACGTTGCTCCAACTGCGAGCGTTGGTTGGAGGGGACGAGGTGCAATACATCTCAAGAAGCTGGATTCCACGGATGTCATCTCTTGCACACTGACCTCACTCCAGAGTTGGATTTCGTATACTTTGTATACTTCGTTTTCTTCCTTAATGCCTACCTCTTATTAATTCGTCTCGCTTTTTGTTGTCAGAATTGTTGGCGGACTTTATGCTCCCTTGCATTTTGCGTAATCAGTACCCCTTGCAAGCAGTGGAGAAATCAAACGGTTTCAGAGTTCTCGATCTTCTAGACACCGATCGTAGGCTTATGAGGGCTTAAATGTCGGTGAATTCGCAAACGGCAGTCACTCCTCGTGAGTGTGGATGTAAGTGACTGTACAATCGCAACGTTCTATATCAGCTTCATTTCGACGACGGGAAAGTTCTCCCTTCTTATCAGACAACAGTGTTGATGATTATTAAATTTTACTTAAGGCAGCCGTCGTGTAATTCGAAGCACAGTTGCAATGTGTATATCGGGTGACTCACCGGACTGGATCATGTTAGGCTCCAAGTGTTAAAGCCGAGCTGTCTTTACGATGAAGCCAATTGGTCGACTTTGTGTGTGCCTCTGCTCTCAAACATGCACTGCACATGCAGTAGATTTCTGGTATGAAATAAACGAGGAAGGTCTACACTGCCCTCTCTAATCCTGCATTTGAGGGTCACCACCACATATTTTTGCTTGTCACGATCCCATTTGCAAATATAGGACGACTACATCGATAGAAGGATTGTAAATAGGACACAACTTAACAAAAGCTCCTCTTAATAAATCTCTGTCCAATGCAAAGTGACGCTTCATAATCATTTTGCTTCTGCGTTCCCATCCAGGTAAAGTGACTCACGAGAGTGGAAGAAACCGTGGATTTACCAATATTCTGTGGATTAGTGGTTCATCGGTTACCCTTTTCTCCCCTCTCATCTTCATTGCGGCCACGAAGCTCATTCTGGTGTATGTAACACTATCTGCCAATTGTTCGAATGTCTCAGCCCCAAATAGACAGGTGGAGATAACCCTATGTCCTTGAGCATTGACACAAAAGGTTTTTAATCCTCCTAATTTCAGATTTCACGTTTTAAATAACTTTAACTCCGTACATTTTTGACGGCCAGCCTAATTCTCAAGAGCTTTCAATCTGTTGAGGATATTGCAAAGAGTAGTTTACGCATCCATTGCTTCTCTATTAACAAGGGCTTCTTGTGAAGCATATCATCAACTAGGGAGAGATCGGAGTCAGCTGCCAACCTAACGTTTGACAACGAAATCAACCTAGACATATAATCCAGCATGAAGTGAACGAGTTGCTCCCATTACTTTTCAGAAAAGACACCTTTTACACGTTTTTTTGTTGTTTTTACCTTAGTTAGCTTTACAATCACTCAAGTCACACAATGGGGCGAATGGCGTTACTGTTCACTTTCGCCTAAAGCTGAACCACGGCAAACTATCAAAGGAACTTCAAACTACCTTCTATGCCATCCATGGATCTTGCAACGTACGCCTAGGATTATTGTTTTATTTACACAGTGAAGTATATCCAAACTAGAGTCTCTACTCCATATAATAGCAACAACAGTATGATTGAATTATTTTGACCCCTTAGATCTTCTCTTCACGGCGGACGACATAATTGCGTGCCGATCGCCGACTTCAAAAAGTACGCCGTCGTAGAAGAACAAATGGATTTGGCAATACGACCCTCATAAATGATGGTTTCGCTGATGACCCCCAATTGGATTTGAATATTCTGTTGAGATGTAATGCGTTATAGTAGACATATTCACGAAAACTCATTTCGAACTGTCATGACAGATGGAATGTACCAAATAAATAATCTGTGCATCCAATACACAATATCGTGACACTGAGTTGACATTTACACCAAATGACTGAGTCGCAGGGGACCGAACACAGTCCTGAGCACAGCATGCTTCCCGTTAAGTAATTCGTTTGGTTCCAAGAACACAAGACCCACCTTCCTTCAAATGCAGCCCGTTTCGTTGGAATCCTGGCAGTGTATAATTGATATTTTTACCTCATCGTCTTATCAACGTCGAGATTCTGGATACTACCATGATTTCTAGATCCGCAAGGCTTGAAAGCCAAAGATCCCATCCAAATTTCGGTGGCCCTTGTATTGTTGTTTTCTCCCACAACGCCAAGCAAAAAACCTAGATGCAGTAACCAACTTGGTGGCAGAGCTCGAGCTACCAGATCACGAAATCAACGTCAATCGGTTTTCTCGCCTCCCTCGAGTTTATTAAAGTTCAGGACAAAAAACGAGACACTTCAAAACCGCCATAAAATATTCAATAAAGCAGTAAGGAAATTCGAAAATGAGTATCTGGTTGAAAATCGGATTCGTATGTACACAATACATTCCGGTCAACTAAAAAAAGGAAAGAGATGGCTACGGTCGAGTCCCTAAGGCCCCTTTTACAGGAAATGTACGATGTTAGGACAATGACTTAGAAAATGGCATCGCGACCGCATTCGGAACCGCAAGGAAATCAGAAGGACTAAGGCAAACGGAGAGGAGAGGAAGAGTAGAATCGGAGTGAAGAAATAGCAATCGACTAATCTTATCCGAGGTAGTAGCCTAATGGCAGCAAAGGGGAAGAGAGGAGCAAAACAGCAGCTTTACAAATCGAGAGATCTGGTAATTTTAGCAGCTTAATCCCGCTGAGTGTCTCGACTCCGTCGGTGTTCCTGCTGTTGCTCCTGAGGGTAGTGATGGTGCAGCCTTACAAAATCGACCAGATGACTGGGCAACCAATGATGCAACGATCGAGGCAGAGCACGCGCCGCTAGGCACTGGAGATTCACATGTCTCAAGGGGTGGAGGCCCGAAATCGCTAGTATCCGTGCGCACGCCCGCCCCCAAGGCCACGTCATCGTGTTGTGGCGCGTCGCTCCAACCCCAGCTGCTGCTGAACAGCCGCCTGTAGACCTAGCCAATCGAAGAGCGGAGGTCGTGACCGAGGAGGGAGAGGAGGAGGAGGAGGAGGAGGAGGAGCTAGAAGCGAAGGAGGCCATAATAACAGCAGCAGACCTTAGAGCGGAGCTAGTAGCTGACAAAGGATTGGCAGAAATAGTGTTCATTCCGTTATAAACATCATCACTCGCAGCGGTAGCAGGGGTTTCAGAAGCAGCAGCATCAGTGACGGGTCTGGGAGAGGGAGAGGTAGAAGCAACGGACCTAGTTGATGTAGATGGGGAAGAATCAACGTCCAGTGCTTCAGCCCTGCCGAAAGCGCCTCCTTCTGGCACCGTGTCCTCGCCAAAGGGTGGAGGCATGGCAGCGGCGTCAAAGTGAGCTCCACAATCCAGAACGAGAGTAGAAACCAGCTCCGCCTTCTGGGACTCAGAGAGAGCGTGGGAAGCAAGAATGCGGCCGATCGGACGATGACCACAGGCATCCTTAACGTCAGGATCAGCACCCACTGCAGTGAGGAGGCGAAGGAGATCCGCATGAGGCAGAGGCAAAAGATCGCATCGCACCAAGCGCGAACACGACGCAGCCATGTGCAACGGACTCGCGCCTTCGTGAACACGTGGATCTAGTCTCACCAGTCTATTCACCTGTAGGATAAAATGTAGCATACGTTCCAGGTGATTCCATCATAGAGCGCAGCTCGGAGGCATGGGTATTGCAAATTTGAAACTTTTAGCCAAAAAACAATCTAGTGTGCTAGCTAAATGTGCAATTGGAAAACTATGCCCATCGTTTACACTAAACTTATTCCCCTTCACTTGTGCATGTGACTTTCTTGAAGAGCACTCACCTGTCGGAAAAATCGCTCCAACAAAGCAGAAGTCATTTTGCTGCGCATTTCAGCATGCTCTGACTCCGAAGGAACGAAAATACCCCAAGCAGTGGACGCAGGCAATTCCTCCGAGGCCTCTGTGGAGTCAGGCATTGAGGATGCTGTTTCTGTGGGGGGCTCCAGCAGCGGAAATGTGCCTGAGAAGATGGGTGCCTGTGTCGGTGCAACCATCCCATTTGGGGTGTTACGCAATTCTTGCATTCGATAACGATGCAGTGGCGGAGGACGCGCGTCGGGCGGACAAAAGTAATAGGCAAGAAGCGCAATGAAGTGCAAACAGAGGCGTACGTGACGGTGCAGATTCGTCGCCTCTTTGTCCGCGCTCGTATACGCCCATGGCATACGCCCGTGCCAGTGGGGGTAAGAGTACTCCATACCTCTGGTTGTAATAGTGAACAGCCATCACTCCATCCCAACTCGGTTATGATTTTTTTAAGCAACAAAAACATATGTACAACACACTGTATAAAGATATAGGGCCTTTGAGAGGCAATTAAGTTCAGAAAACCCAACTGCACCTCAGCGCTCATTCCCACTATTGTGTTTTCAAGACCCCACTACAGTAGCGTCAAGAACGAACACAATTACTGGCGAGCTCTTACAATTTCCGATAATTAACCGATTTCAAACAGCACGAGATCATCTACTTCTTCCTGTAACCTATGCAGAATGGAAAAATGCTAAACTTGATTTGGTAACATATAGGATGAAACATGTACAGCATAGCTCTACGACAATTCTAGGACTGAGAGTTCATGCTTTGACTTAAGCAATCACTACTTGTAACTGTAGCTCAATTCCACCTCACCTCTCAATATTATCTACAGCAAGTTCGATGGAGTCGATGATGAGAGAGGGCTGCAAGCGGACAGCACGAAGGCCGGAGTATCGATTGGAGAGGACAATATTGTACAGCTCTGCAAAGGCCAAAAAGGAGGACTGTGAGACGTAGGAGAGAGGTTCAAGAAAGACCCGCTGCAGTTCAATTGCGTAGCGCCAAAATGCGAGGCATTGAGCTATCGCACCAGTGTCCGCGTACGTCGCTCCACGATAGCTAAATGGACGAAAAGTAATCCCTCAGTGCCCACTTAGCTTGAATCATCAGCACTTCTATCCTTCTACTTATTTGCTGAGATTTATTAATAATATAAAGTTAAGAAGCACAATCAGTTAAACTTTCAGTCATAAATTCATCAGAGTTACAATTAAACACGTGACTAGCAGGTGTGTTTGATGAACAGCAATGATTGAAAACGAAGACTTTGTAGACTGAGTGTAGCTAAAAAACTTAAAATTCCAAGCAGTACACAAACAGCAAGAGTAGTTAATGCGTATCTCCTCACCGGAGAAAATAGATAGTATCAGGGTGATCAGGACCCAGAATTCTCAATCGAATAAGTAAGGGTTGTAAAGGCAATGCGTAGGCATCCTGGGTGACGTGATTCAGTTCCGCGAAATCGGCGAACTCACGGACCAATCCGAAGGCTGTTAGGCTGTATCGCCGTAACCTCGTGATGAGCAGAGGCTCCGTTTGGGATGACGCTGGCTCCGATTGGAGTTTCTCTTCTGCTGCTTCAAATATTTCGCAAGGGTCGACCGCTCCACGCGAAATCGCCTCCTAACAATGGTTATCACCCCATCATGTGTCGACAAAAGTGGAATTTCACAAGCGGTAGAGAATGCAACAAAAGATCTCATACTGATACCGTACTTCAGAAACAGTGAAGTAACGGAGCCGATATGCCTCGTCAGACGCGATGCGCGATGGGATCTGAGGCGTGACATCGCCTGAAAACAAACAAAGGGTCTGAAGGAAGACCAAGTTTAGCTGTGGTAATGGTGTTCGAAATTGGTTTCTTAGCCCTTTTTCTGCTCCAAATTGCCGGTGGTGGCCTTGATTTTAAACAAGACAGGCATTTGTGATTATGCAAAAGAATGCCCTCGCAAATTATTGCAAGGGAGAGGGAGAATGACTGAACCAAACCGTTAAAATCGACTTCCTTGGTGGTGACGAAGGTACCACAGATTTGCATCTCAGAATCGGAAGTGCACTAAACTTTTGAAAACCACTGAACTTTACTTAACTTTAGTAAAGAAGAGCTCCTAAGGAGGTTTAACCAAATTAATGTTAAAGGACAAACTATTCATGTGCGGCATGCAATCGTGGTGCCTATGACTCCTCCAACATGAAAAGGTGGCACAAATGGTATTTAGTATTTCACTTAAAGGTCCGTCCACTCGGTGGAAAACTAGTCGGCTCACCTTCCGTGCCTTCAAGTGGGCGACGAATGTGACGTGAAAAATGGGGGTAAAAATCGGGTGCCACACCGAGCACTGCATCAACGGCTGATCTGAGCTGTTGCTCAGGTGACTTCAAGCCATCACCTGTCCAATTGTGGCATGTGGACGAATCAGTCTTGCAAAAGGAAAGCAGTTGTTCATACTTCTGCGCTAATAATTCCGCCCGCGCAGCATGTCTAAATGGAGCGATGAATGATTTTAAACCAGAGGATAACGCTTATTGCGTCCTTGCGACCTATGGACTTTAGTGATAGGCAAGTAAACCATGAAAATCACAGACAATGAGTGGAGAAAACCCACTTTTTAGCCCAAATGGGATCCGTAATAATGGTAGAGGGCAGCGGTGGAGGAAGTCTTCTAGTAAGGTCAATATCAACTTCATTCGCTTTAACGTTAGAGCTCCCTCTCCCCCTCTCCTTCTTTGCCATTTCCAGAGCAACAGCGTTGTAAGCGGTAGCTCGAATGAGGCTCCAAGCATAGTGATTTCGGGCAGCTTCGTCTACGGGAGGTAGACGCTTGGTGTAGCCGAAGTGGGCTCGCCGCAATTTCATTGCATACTGCCACTCAATGACTGCGTCTTGTACTCTGGATTGTCTATGCGGTAAAAAAAGCAGCAGGTATTTCGCAAAGCAGAAAATCAAATCATTTTTCCCTAATTTTTCAAGTAAGAATATCCAAATAAGGAGGGATTTGGTATAAAAAAAGGTTACTGAAAATATCTTTAATAATAGACAAGTCTAGAACTAGGAAATTTCAACTTCTGAAAACGGAAATCGGTGCCTAGGACATGCAACAACCTATCATAAAGAGAAGCACCCAGGAGTTCGCGTGCGGCAGCCTGCTCCTCAACTGGAACGACCATTTCGCCATAGGGCGTCCGTAGATCGCATAGATATTCCACAACCTGAAGAGCACAAACAGGCGTAAGCCGCAAAGCAGGATGAGGCAGTGTTATTTACTTATTTAAAATAAGTAGAAGCAAAGTTTTGACTGATTGCGATGTATTTTAAATGAACCTTATGGAAGATTATTGAGGAGGAAAAGACAGACCTTTTTGTAAGCAGAATTAGCACCTGAAATAATAGGCGTCTGGCCATACTCATCAGGCCGCATTAAAGCACCATAGCAAAGTAGGAGGGTTAGACTGTCGAGGTTGCCGCTTTCTGCGCAATCGTGCAACGCCGTGTTGCCTGGACAGGAGATTAAATGAAATTGATTGCTTCACTACTTTTACGAACAATAAAGGAGAGCATGTAAGGATAGTTAAGAGAAAAGTGGCGATGAAATCAGCCTCACGAATTAACTATCTGAAACGCGATCCACCTTTAGCCGATCGTCGGTTGACACGAGCCCCCTTAGAAAGAAGGTATCTGACGACCCTTTCGTGGCCACGGAAACAGGCAATCATGAGGCACGTGTGCTCGTGCCGATTCGGTGTCTCAACGTTGGCTCCTTGCTCAACAAGGTAACGCACAATCTGTGTGGAAAGCAAGAAAAATGAAGGACATTGACTGGCGCACTCAAGGGTATCATGCCTTTCCCTTCTCCCACAACACCCTCTCCCTAGTTCCATTCGAGTATCATTCAGCCAAGACTATTTCACCTTGGCACCCAGAACACTGCACTCCAGACAGACAAATGACTGACATACAGCGAAATTTTAGTTTAAATTAGAATACAACAATGCTCAGTTCAGCTTCACGGTCTCTCGTACCTCAGCTTGCAAGCCACAAAAACTTAGGCAGGCGATCATATAGCATTAAGGTTGAAGTGATGTGCTGAAAACGGCATAAAATTTGGAGAAGGGAGCGATGAAGGAGTTGAATACAGACTATTTTCATTAGCAAACATTGCTTAGTTATGAATAATACAGTGACTAAACCGTTAAGGCGAATTATAGAGGAAAATTAACAAGATACCAAACGGCTCTTAAAACTGCATGCGCGTTATTCCCGATCAAATATGTATGAATCCATCGCCTCCTTCTCTGATTGGTCACTTGAATACTCCGAACTACCAAGTGGTGATTGACGTCGATGAATTACGATTCGTAAAAGGGAGTGAGATATGTAGCGCAATAGAGGCATGAAACTATTTTACTTGATGCACATTCTATGCGTTGCAAATAAGTTCACACCACACTTTACTATGCCTTCAAGGACGGTTTGAACATCAATGGAAAGGTGCTGGCACTGGGTCTGTTTTCATCCTCTTCTCACGCACCTTTCAGTGAAGAAAGCTCAAATGGGCAGAGATTTGGATCAAGAATCGAATAAAAACGTCCCATTAGCATTAAGTTAGGCTATTGCGATTTATGTTCGTGTTGTTTTGACTATAACGTAGGTTGTAATAAAAGTGGCACATAGAAGTCGGGGACACGTGCCGAAACAAAGGAGCCTGGAATAAACAAATGCACAAACACTACCGGATATGTGATTGAGAGTTGGCCTTTTCAGTTAAAATTAATTCACCCCACTTTCCGAACACCGCATCACCTTACATATTGGGGTCACATAGCAATAATAAGTTTTATCACACAGTTCAAACTAGTGATAATTTATTTATTAGTATGCTTTCCCATCGTTCTTTCCAAAACAAAGCGTTTGCAAGAACCAAGCCAGAAGCCAAAAGGCAAAATCACGAAAGAGCGGAGGGCATAAAGTGACTTAAGACTACAAGACGAACTTTGCCAATAGACTTTTGCGCGAATATGGGATGCAAGATGGCGGTGGTCATACTCTTTAGCTTATGCCTTATAGAACATTATGTGAAATTGTCTGTCAGGAGTACCCGTGTGACCGTCATTAGGGTAAATTACTTCACCCTTAAAAAGGGTTCAACTGCGTGGAAGACGAGCGGGCTGAGATATATGCGGTTCACTTAAGTGGAGAGTTGACTTAGATCCGCAAATGTTCCAAAATTATTTGATATTAATAAAGACAGACATCGAAGGCGTGAGAGGAGAACATAGGTACAGAGAGAAACAAGAACGTCTGTAAAGAATAGTAGTCATGAGAAGATTGTAGCATTGGGTAATGAGGAGAACGCTGAGGAAACAGGAGAATTAAAAAGTGTTATGACAATGGCATTTGCTGAAGGCCATAAGATAGATGCCACAGAAGTATGATAGAGGATAATAAAAAAACACGGAACATACCGCCTCGTGACCGTCAAAGCATGCAGCACGAAGAGCAGTAGAGTTGGTAATAGTGGTGCGGTTAACGTCAGCACCACGTTCGACAAGGAAACGCACGATTTCGAGATAGTTAGCAGCTGCAGCACACCATAATGGTGTCACACCTTCAACTGCTTCACCATCAAAATGCACGGTGCCGACCTTCCAAAAAAGGGCCACAGAAAAATGACATAAGCGTTGCTCAAGGAAGGCCACTCATACATAAAATATTCAGATACAGGACAACACACCTGCTCCATATCCGCCCCACACTCATCCACAAGATACTGTACGATTTCAAGCTTTCCTTAAAAGCAACTAAAGGGTTGATCTTATTTACCATTTCGACAGGCAGAAATCAAAATGGTTTGCCCGGAACTGGTGGGCGTATTGATGATGGCAGAGATGCTCCTTCCTTTACGCTCTGCGTTCATAATATGCCGCTTTAACAACTCCATGTTCCCCTCCGAACAAAACGTTATGAGCTCCCTAACTTCTACCATTTTCTCACACCCAAACGTCTGCATTTTCATCTGCCAAAGCACTTCAAAATGTAGACATCGATTCGGACAATTAAAACTCTCGTTAATTAAAATAATTACTCGGTGTTTTCAAAAATTTGTCTCCGTAGTAAAATTTGGTACAACCTAAGAATTTAAAATACTTTGCATTGACTTGCGCAATTGTATCCCTTGAAGTTTGAATACATTGTATTTCATATTCTTTACAATAAAAACACTGCCCATTTATTGTGACTTTAATAACTTTATAAAGTAACCATATTATAAAATTTGCCAGACATTCCGGAGCATTAGTGATTGGATTTATCTACATACTTCCACCGTGTTTAATGCCAGCTTTGGTTTGAATTATTTGTTCAGGTACAAACGCCATGACGCGGCGCTATAAGGCACCTTCAACGTATACCCAGGCAGTGTACGGCAGGCATCCGTACGGCCAGTCACCATTGTACCTAGGGAAAATTATAATTGCTTCCAGTAGCGCCAGATTTTAGCAACTTACAGGAAACGCTTAATCTTGCGTCCTCTCCTGCCCCTTTTCGTGGTTTTCTTTTAAGACTCTCAACAAAATATGCTGCCTTTCTGTTGTTAAGTACTGATAAGAGGGTTTTATGCCTTACTCCTACTTAGCTTGTGCGAGGTAGGCACGCCCCATGACGATGCTAAGACCTCCTTTATTATCCATAAAAATACAACTCGATAAATAGCAGTCCACCTCAAGTTGGCTTTTTGACTCTACTAGTAACTCTGTTAAAAGTCCTCAACACTTTTTGCAAAATCAATTACTCTTTTGGACATTTTATTCATTTGCTGCAACTGGTAATACTGAACGCCACACAGGTCTAAATGCACAAAACAAACGTTGCTGTCTAAAGAAATACATTTCTCAGTCATCCATTACTGACCAAGTACTTTGACCGAAAGCAAAAGAAACATGACATCTCCACAAGTAACGAATGCATGTCCTGCGTCGAGGCAAGGCAATACGAAATTAACCCGATCGAAGAAAGTCTAGTAGTCCGAGTACAGCGTTTCGCCTTCCACAACATCTCCACACCGCATATTCAGTCCTGAGTGCGGGGCTTTGCTCTTCACCTCACTCGTCTCCTGCACTTTGGAGCTGGGAAAGTCGTCAAACAACTCCACGCACGTTCGTTCTTCCTTTGCGTGAACATCCGAACGTGCTAAATCAAGTTGGACAGCCAAAACTTCACTTTTGTCTACCGCCATTCTACCTCCATCTCAATCAAGCTCAAGTTTCATCTTGACATTAATAATCTTCAACCGTTTTCGCCATGTTTTGTGGTTGCTTAATAAAATCGAAGCGACCATACCTGTTGCTACGAAATTGATATTGTGCATTTTCTTTTTTACTTAAAGCTTGGTATAATCGCTTTTACCTATTGCGGTCTTACTTCTTCATCGAACCTTATGACTGCCTTCTTGCCTGAAAATGAGTCTGTATGAATAGGTTCCCACCTGGACCATGATCGCCACAATTATTGATCGAGGGTTTTGATGATTTACAGCAGACCTACTTCAAACTTACATTTCACCAGAGATGGCGCACTTCTGGCCATTCGCAATGTTCTCACTGGTAGGGCACAGCTTTTAGACTTGGGTAGTGACTTGGCTTGATACGCGAATGATGAGTCGCTCGCTGATGAGTGGAGATAAAAAAGTACGTGTAAAGTGGATGCAGGCATAGTCAAACATGGGCTGCTGATCTGTCACTTTTCCCTGGTGCGAGTAAAGAATTAGAGACCATTCATTATGGATCCTTTCTAAAACTCAAATGGAGAAGATACTCACGACTGTCGCCCAGTAGAAGATTGATAGCTCTTGCAGGCCTTGCGATGAAGACGTCGCTTAACGACGTCGTGCTCGAAGGGTTATCCTCTTTCTGTCTAGCCGAATTGGCTACCCGTGGTTTGGGCCTAGGATGCTTGTATCCCCGTTTCTCTCTCTGCAATGCAGGTCAAAACGCTTTTTTCGCATTCAATCACTTTCACGCATTAGATTAAATCAGATCCGTACGCTCTTGGCTGCTGTGGGTTCAGTAAATCCTCATTTATTTGTCTCATACATCAACTCACCCAACCATCAACCCTACCTGTCTACAACAAACCTGATTCCCATTGACCTTCTTTGTGGAATACTTGGTGGACCTAGTAGATGTGCCCGAAGTCAGATCACGTGTAGGCTTGCCAATTTTTTTTTGGTTGTGTGTGTAGGAGGAGGAGATGCGTCTTTGATTGGCCTTGGAAGCGGTTTGATTGACCTTATCTGCGGTCATTTGGCAACGAAGTGGTGTCATTATGCTCCGCAAGGCCGTTTGAATGAAAAAAAGTTGTTCTTCCTCCGACTTGGTAGCTAGTCTAAATTCAATCTAACAAATGAACCTGACAAGCTTTAAGAGGGTGTGGTAATGAATAAAGTAACCACAAACCCACTTGGACTTTCTTGAATTTGCCAATGTCTTGACAACCTTCTCCACCTCTGATAAAGTTGCATTCAGGCGCGAGTAGAGGTCGCGAAGGCTCTCGGTCTTCGGCTCCTCCGTGTTTTCAAGACGTTTATGCTGAAGTGGGCACATGTGGTATCAGCGGAAAATTTTCCAACAATTTGGGTTGTGTAACACTCGGAACTACTCAGCCGACAAAGAAAATTCTACAGATCAGTTCTTGTTTGCTGAGATTAAAGGAGAGGGGAAATGGTACACCAAGACAGTCATTGCATGAGCCCATCCAACCATCACCACATTTAACTGCCCTTGCCGTTAGAGTTTTCACCTGTTCACCTGCCATGGGAGGTATTCATCAGGTGATCTCACGTGTTCTGTCCGCATCTTTTCATCATGCGGTGATGGAACGATTAACTTCCCTATCAATGCAATTGTCTAATAATGATTCTAACCAGCCATCCACTCAATCCCACGTCTAGTGAAGACGATTGCGTTCAAGAGACAGTAGGAAGTCTAAATAATGCATAAAATAGAGCTGGTTCGGAATTGGTTTTAAAAGCCTCACTTTTTTCCTTAAAAAAGCGCATACATACAGAGTAGCGCATAGGATCTGGAGCACCTGTATGAAAATTTCCCTCTGATGGTAAACGACTGGAGATGAAGAAGCACTTCAATCTAGCAACAAATAAGCAACCAAGGAGGGCAACTAATGGAGCATATCATGGCGCAGAGAAATAATTGAATGAAAACCTATCTACCACTCTTCTGTCTCTCCGCCATTAGTTGAATTTGCAATCGTGAGACCAACATCTGAACGAGGACAGTGGAGAAAGAAAGAAGTCCAGTTATTGGACATTGTCAACCGGGATTTTTTCACTTCATTTTTCCTCTTGATTCCACCAGAAATTAGTTTATAGGACAAATCAAGGCTATAGTCAGCTCATTGGGTGCGCATACGCACGGCTATCATCCTTCAGCTACGATGGAACGGAAGTTATGAACACTTTCGTTACCAAGGCATTGCATATCTATAACCCATCACATCGCAGATGAGGGCCACAGCTAATAATGACTGGTGAGCGGACACGGATAACAATGCTTTGAAATGATTAATAGTTGCAAGGTAATAAATACGGACTCTGTCTACTCGTGTGCCTAATCGGGCAAGAAAAGGGTGTCGTTTGAGTGGTGGAGATGACGAAACTGCTCCGATAAACTGCGTCCCTAATTCAGAGGGCTTGGAAGGAATATTGCGGGCCGGAATTGCCTAATGTGGACGTCGGCATATCTAGGTGGGGATGGGAGAGGTCGGCGGAAGTCTAGCTTCAAGCCACTTTCCCTTATGCAGTACGATAACCTGAGATCCACGCTGTAATAGACTTTACTCCTCCAGTCCCTTTTCCTTTGAATTTATCCAGGTACTATGAAAAAATGGTAAACCAGTAGATTAATCACAGATGAGGTGTAGGAGAATGTCTGAGGCAAGACCGAGGAACAGCATGATAAATTAACGCACATAATGACTCGTCGATCACATTGTTATCGTTGTAACACATTATTCCTTTAAAAGTGTGCTTTTGCCCTCGTGTTTTCGATGTGATATACATCAGAGGCATCTCAACGAATTTCCGAAAAATTTTCCAGACCTTGAATCACTGGGACAATCACACCAAAAGTGAGTACAGTAAATAGGATAGAATGCCTGTTTCGCTCCTTCCTACCATGTGTTTCCTCAGCTGTTGGCGCAGTCGGATTTCGGGAGGATCCCCCTTGCCTCGACTGGAGGTCCCCTTGGCGGAAGTGTTAGCAGAGGGTGTCAAACTAACAGGAGAGGCACCCTTTCTAGTATCTACAGTACCAATACTCGAATTGGAGGGTAATGAATTTCTTCGGATTAACAGTGACGATGAGGGTGGCAAGGATGTTCCGTTTATGAATTGTCTTGAATTCACCAAGTCCATCCTGTTCAATGTCCTCATAAGACCGCGTGGAACCTTGACCAACGCCTTTGATTTGACACTGGGAGAAATTAACACTTTAATAATATTAAAAATAATAATGATAATGGGCAAAAGGAAAATTAGTGACTAGGGTGACAATTAACGGGGGTTATTGAGATAAACGAGATGAAATGCTTGAAGGCCGAACACTTCACCCAGTTGAAAGAAGATGACCAAAGGCAGCGAGGCTAAGTGGCGCTGAAATTCAACCACGAGAAACTGCCACCCAGCGCGCAATTCGTAAAACCCTTTCTTGTGAGGCAAGACTCCTGACAAAAAGTGGTTTGTAACAAGAATGCGTTTGCCAAAGAACAGCAACCAATCTCCAGTTAGGCGAAAAATGCTTTCCTCCTACAATGCAGTCGCCAAAGCAAATGCAACAGTTGAATACATCATGATCTGCAAGAATCATAATGTCCCATAAGCCTGGTATAAATTTTTCTTTAAGTGCTTGAAGTTGGACCAAGCAGAGCTTTTAAGTAGACCGAAAAGGTGGCCATCAGGATGGATGCCCCTAGTGAGAACCGCTTTAAATGGGCTGATTTATGGCAGAGGCAATGTGTACTTGGCTGTTGGCTTAGTAGAAGGGAAGAAAGTTGTTTTCGTTTTCATTTTCATTAATAAAAGAATCTAATCGTCAACCAAGATCCCCAGACGAAAGTTCAGGTGTCACCCTGATGCCTTCTACTATCTGGGATTCATGTAAGCAAGGGGCTACTTCTGGGTAATCGAAGCAAGGACAGTTTCGAGGGACGCCGTAAAGTTAGGTCCGATGAGTATAACCTTCAGTCTACTTTGTCTTCTCCCTTTGTGCCAGAGTTATGCCCCAACGCTGAATAAAGCTACACCGTTTCTGTAACAGGTATATCAATACTTCTGGGTTCTATAAAATGGATGGGATAACATTGAGAAATTGGACAAAACTTACGTGGTGTCAGTGTTGCGTCTAGCTCTGGCTGCTGTGCGCCACGGTATGCCCCGCACAATAACGTTCTCGTCTTGCAAATTGTTATTATAGTTGGATTCATCATCACCGCCGAGGTAAACACTTGTGATGCGTGTAAGGCCAACCTTCCAGGGAGTGTTTTGAGCTGAGGCGCTGGCCGAACGTGATAGGCGAGATTGACGCGTGATTAGGCGTGGCGCTGGCTGTGGTGGTTGTGTCCCACTGGCTAGACGCGGTAGACTTTGAGCACGCGTTTGAAATAGTGGCCGAGAGGTCAGTGGTCCTCCTGGAGGCTAAAATAATCAATAAAGAAGTTGGTAATTGGCATTGACAGCTAGTAAGCTGAAGTGATTGTGAGCGTTTGAGTTAAAACTAGACCTTTTATTCGATTTGGATAATGAAGGGGGAGCTGAAACGCCTCAGAGAGCCTGAAATAATCAGTGTTGTGGAGCATGCCAACGATAATACCTCGTGGCTCATGTAGACAGCTACTAGCATAATTTCTAATGACATTTGAATGCTGGGAACGCCTGTTCTGAGCATGTCAGCTCGCAATAGTTTTTCCTTCCGAACTATCAGGTTACAAAAAAATTTGGTTTTGGACATCTACATGTGTCACTAGGTTGCATACAAAATGAATCTTTCCAAAAGGAATAGTAAACGCACTCACTCAGGAGCATTAACAAGTCCATAAAGTTGCCATGAACTCAGTGATATCAGCTAGGCCCTATTGGAGCGATTAAACCAAGCCGACAACTCTCTTTACCCAACAGAGTTCCTTAGACGGTAAATTAACTCTGCAAGCAGAAGTACCAAAGTCTAATAGCCGGCCATGTTTGTGACCACCTGCATGTTTGGTGGTTACTGTGATATTCGTGACAAATTTATACTCATGGGCTGGTCTTCAGGCAAAGCCAAAGTTCAAAGCCTTCTTCTATCAATAAAATTTGTGTATTCAGCCAAACTTAATGCCTTCTTCTACCTAATTAGAAGTCTGGAGGTGCTACAGTGCTGATCGCTTCATTGCTAAATTCGAAGCTTCACTCAGCGATGAACGTCACCTTTGTGATCCCGCTGCCTGAATGCTAAAGAGCAGCATTACAGGTGGAGGTTATCCGATAGAAGAATAAAGCTTTACTAAACAACTCCTTATTATTCAAATATAGTACGGCAATTAAGGAAGATCAAGTTGTCAATTATGCAAAAATGGACAAGTTACCTCATCTCTCCCAAAAGGAAGCACGATGGGAAAATAGGATAAGAGGACGCATCATAGTTCGACTTTGATAGACAGAACTGTTGGCGTGCAGCTTCATGATGGCAGTAATATCTTGCTTACTTTTGAACTGGCCGACTTTATGCCTTAAGATACCCAGCTGCTAAGTCCCTCAGGTGCACGTACAGATGGGAAACTCTGTGTTGATCTGATTTTAAAGATAATTATATGTTTCCTTGATTCACCGGATTATAAATTAAAATATTTTGTCCTCAACAATTTAAGTCAGAAAAGTGATTTCGAAGCGTTTTAAGAAGGGAAACAAGATTTTCTGGAAGGCTTGCCATGCAAATCATCAAAAGAAAATTACAATGTACGCAAACATGTCTTCATATTTTTGTCCGAATTTTTACTGTGGTAGTAAAGAAAGTCACAGAGACCATCTAACTGCAAAATAGATACCTTGTATCTTGTTTAAATACATTAAGTTGATGTTACAAATGGGCGGACTAATGACAGGAAGGCGATCTTTTTGAGGAGTACTAATAGGAGCGATGAGACCACGGGAGTAACAGCCCTTTGTGCAAGAAACTTGGAGGGAACAGGTACGGAAAAGAGGTTCGAAAGCGTTGATGGGACGTTGTTTGTAATGAAATGGTGTTAGAGTGCGTGTTTAGAGAATCTGACAATTCTGGCGCCCTCGGCAATGTGTAACAATCTGCTATTTGTTGTCTGGGCGATCTGCCTGTGCAGACCCTTAAGTCTCTATGAAAGTGTGCATTAGTAATGATGAGCTGATCCCCAAGTATCTCTTTAAATTCACAGAATGCCTGAAAGCTTGTTAGCACAAAACCAAGACCATGCCTTCGATAGCAGGAGTACAAGTAGGTGTTTTATGCAGTCAGTGGTATCGGCATGCAATGAGAGGCGCATAATTTGCTATTCATAGCGACAAAGACCCTGATCTCCAAGATTTAATACGCCTGACAATGAGTCTCTGCACCTACCCCTTCTAACTGGACCATAATCCAGTTTACGCTGAGGAGGAAACCAATGCGAAGGCCGACAAACACATCTGCCAGAGATATGACCTACATACTTTTAATGTGTAAATTCCCAGACGGCACTGTCTGCTGGATTTGTGAGCGGTGAAGAGTAGGCCGTCAAGATTCTCTACTTTTTGTCCTACAGTCCACTAGACGACAAATTTCCCATCGCTTTGATAACCATCGCTAGTATTGGGCCGTTTCTTAAGGTCAAATATGAAGAGATCCCCTGACAATATGATAAACGCCAAAACCTCCCTAATGAATGGAAATTCTTCGGCTGTTTGCTCATTATACCTAGCAGCCTCCCTGTCTTCTTTAATTCAGCTTGCATTCTAGTTTCAAAACTCTGCACGCGGCTTGCATGACCTCTAACTTCGTGAAGAGCCAAACAGTATGCAATTTCAGGAGACCCACCCTAAAGTTTGGTCTTTGTAGAGGTCGTGCCACAGGAATGGGTTTGGGTTGATAGGTCGGATTGGTAGAGGAGGTACGTTTTGGTGGTTGAGGAGAATCCAGGTCCAATCGCAACACGCCTTCCATCCCTGGCCAGTCGGATACTCTGCCTCGATTCGCTGGTCTGGCTAGTGCTCGCAACCACTTGAACTAAAGGGGCGTATTAGTGTCCTAATTTTTCCAATGCTCTGCATATCGGCTCAATTAGGAATAATTGAAGGGAGTGTATCCTGATCGGTGTGACTTCTCCTTTAACCCATTAGTAAGAGAAACCTCTAAGAGAGGTCGACCATACATTCTTCCTTACTAACTATGGTACTGACTGCAATATTTCTGCAGTCGTCACCTATTCTTTGCACGAAAATAAAGGCAGACAAGAAGATTATTCGAGCTTTATTAGTCCTGCATGTTTAGCGACGTAATGAGTGATTACCTAGTAAAACCACCTTTGCTAAGAGAGATTGAACACATGTTGGCATTACATGCCAAATACTAAATTTAAAGACTACAAATAAAGGTGCGTAACCCACCTCCAGATGCTTGCCATGCGAATTGGTGAGGACGCGTTCTGTCACAGCTCGGAGAATATTTCTGTCTAAAAACGGTAAAGAGGAGTTCTTTTAAAACCTTTCTTCATTCACCAAAACAAAATCCTACGTACAATAGTGTTTATATGATCATGATTTGTAGCAATATAGGCTACTTGTAATGCCCATAACTTGGATGCAGATTGACGATTAGGCTTAAATTTCGTGCCATTACGCCCACATTAAAAGGACACCTCGAGAGAGATAAAATCCTGGCCATTTGGCACAAAGGGTTGCCAGGCCATACAAAAAGTGAGACACCTATGCTGAGGTACTAAAGTGAATCATAAAGCCCCTGCTCCTTCCCCCCCACAAAAGGCTGGTTGCAGCGCCATCCTATTTTTGGCTCGATTTAGATCTCGTGTGTCTCAAAAATGTTTCGGTACTCTCGGAGATCCTCTGCGAATGGATAGTGTCGGATCTCTACTGATTTGTAGTGAATTGGAACCAAAACTGTTCAATTAAGTGGTACCATCAAACAAACCCATTTTTTTATTCCTTCGCAAGTCGACAATGCCCAGAGTTCGATTGCCCGCCATTTCGCCAGTGCCCTTTAAGCCCTTGGCAGGTGCCTTGAGGAGATTTAACCAGGCCTGGCCCGCGGAGTCACCAAGCCCACAATTTTGCAGGTCAATGGCTTTGACCCACCTATCATCTCGCAGCACCTCACACAGCAGCTTGGAACCGTTGTTGCCTATATGAGGGTTGTCATTCAAAGTTAGCCGGCGGATGCCACTCATCGTGTCCAGATTGGGAGTTTGATAGCGCAACGATTCTTTCCACATCTCCCCTTGGCGTTGTAGTGCATGTGCCTGAGAACAAGGCAGTGCAAAGCCCAGTGTATTAAGTAGAGCCAACAGGAGTATGAAGTGAAAGTTATGCGTCCAATCCGGTAGCAAGATCACTACGCCTATTGCGTCACACCTATGTGTGACACACATCATATGAGAAAAATAAGGTATCGGCGAGACTGTAGTGACTATACTACTCCGGCCGAACTGGTGGAAGGACTGATGAACTGCCTCTCTGTATACAGTAATCAGGAAATGCTATAACTAAAATGGAAGGATAATTTGTTTAAAAGTCGAAACCTACTTACACGAACTAGCAAAAGTGGGGCAGTTAGACGACCGAATTATTTGTACATTCTACTTGCTTCACTTTTTAAAGCAGAAGTTGTTTTGCAAAGTAATAAATTAGGACAGTGACTGCACACTCCACGGCAGAAGGAGATCACTGAGAGCTGTGAATGAACAACAAGTATTTGCTATAAACAAGGGACCAGTAGTCAAAGTTTTACAGAAAAGCATGGTTTAGATTTAAGTAACTCCATTGATTTTCGAGATGTTTTTGTCAAAAAATTAAAGCCAAAGATTTGTGGTTCAATCCAGCACCTACTTATTTAAAAGAATTAGTACAACCTATTTACCCTAAATTTGCATAGGTACAGGTACAAAAAGAGGAGGGATGAAAGAAATGAACAAACGAAGGGAATAAATTTTGGGCTCTCCATCGTTTCGATTTGTAATTGGCACGACGAAAAAGCTGATGGAAGAAATTATCCCACTACCGAGTAATTGTTTGCTTTGCAGAAAGAATTGCCGCATTGGTGGAGTACATGCTCGTTTTTGGTTATCACTAGGCAAATCAAGTACAACTGTATCCACCCTGCAAAAAAGGCAAAACTCCTGGGAAGAGAGAGCGGGGAGAGGAAGGCTGGGGGAAGATGGGGCAGTCATGTTTATTTTTCCCGAAGATGAATACCTGGTGGTAAATTGATTTAAACCACCGAAACAACCAATCAGTGGCGCCTGAGGGGGCGTTTTATTGTACCTCCCGAAGGTGGCCAGTGGAATGAGTAAGAGGTGGTGATGGCTGCGGAAATGAGTTAATGGACCACAAAAATTGTGTAAACATTTCATTTCTTGTATTGCTCACCCCCTCATTCTCTTCCTCCTCCTCCTCCTCGCCTTTTTAATGGTAAAATGGTCTTCGCTCAAGTCCGAGGAGATACTAAAGGCGGGTTTGAAAAACCTCCATAGTGGTGCAATCACGCTCGAATGAAGAGGGGTTTAGCATAGTCAAATTGATGAAAAATGCGATCCCCTTAATGCTTGACTTTCCCAATTTATAAATTGAATTTCGTAAACAAATTTTCCTTTAAGTACCTTAGGTGTAAAAAGGGGACGAAACTTTCTTCACTTAATTTGCTATTACAGATGGCCAAGAGGCAGGCAATTCGGCCATTTCGACCATCCTTTAAGCAGAGTAATTCAAAGTGACATCGCATTTCTGATTTGACGACAAAACAAAAAAGGGAGAATTTATCAGATGAAATAATTTTAGATGATGGTAAGAGGGTTGAAAAAAACGGAAAACAAAACGGAGGTAAAAAGTTTTTGGCAACCTTGCCAATCGTCCAAGAGGAGGGCAATGAAGAGGGCCCTTCCAACACTCTCAAGCCGAAGAACGAATTTATTAAAAGAAAAGTCGAGTTTACGTTTTTTTCTGTCAGCGCGTTTGAAGAGGATGGGAATGAATGCATCTGAATCAGATCTGGTAAGATCAAATCCTTAAGTTGGTATTCCAAGGGACTTGATACTGGAGAAAGTCAAGAGTCATCGAAAGCAGGTTTCGCATCCGCCCCTGTCTCGGACTGAAGACGGTGGAGTGGAGTGTCTGGAAAACCAAAGGTAGGGGGATTGGGGAAGGGGAGGTAACCCAATTAGCAAATTGACCTAAACGAAGGGGAAGGATTGGGAGAGCGAAAGCGGCTATCATTGATGCAATGGTAATAAATGACCTTACCCACTGCTCTGTTTTCATTTCAACATGAGCGTAGAAAGGCTGTCATCAGTTGCCATTTGGGAGTCATGGCTACTCTTACTCCTCAGGAATGGCTAGAAACTATTACCGGTAGAGACTAGCGATTTCCATCATTTTGGCGAATATCTCCCTGAATAAATGCCTTATATTACCTAAGCATGTATCCCTTCGTCTCATCAACATTGGTGTGTTCAAACTTTGTGAGCTATCAAATGAATAGGAGAGAAGAGTAGTCTCGGAACCCTAAAGAATAAAAAGGCTACTTAACTAAGAGTAATCGTAACTAGGATCTTTCAAAGGTTTGGGGGCCCCCAACTTGCCTATGGTAGCAAGTCTTCGTAGGCTATGGAAGAGAGAATTCAAAAACGGAAACGGGTGTATATGAGTAGTCCACAAGAAGCAGCGAACTAAAATCCCACTCTTCTTTCCTGAGTCAGTTTTTCGGTAACATAGGCATCGAAACCGTCACAATTAAAAATAAACAACTGGTCTACCCATCATCCGCCATGTCATACGACGAACCATGATGGCATTCCTCTTTCATTCCTTTCATCACTTTCTTCAAGAAGTTAAAAGAATAAAAGCCACTTGATCATCCTCCATCAAATAAAACCCCCTATCCTTCTCACAGAAGATGAATAATCAGCCTTGTTATTGGAAAATGATTTAATAATAGACTAAAGAACTCTAATTCCTACTGGATCAGTGAGCAAAGGTTGAATTTGTTTCCTTGTCAAAGCATTTATTAAAACAACATCACACATACTCGCCACTTTTCGGTATGCAAGGCAAAAATTGGCGATAGAAGCATTTGCAACTGCTCCGACATTGGAAAAACAATCACCCGTACTGGGTTCCTCTTGAATGCGCCGATAGAGAAAGGCAAGCCTCGTAAGTTTTAGTATGATGCTATTTTACCACCAAAAGGGGGTGGAGAAGGAAGCAGTCTTTAATTGCACCCATCAGCTTGGAGCCAGTGAAAGGCGGGTTCGGTAATTTCTAGAAATTGGCTGTCAGAATAATGTCAAGAAGCACCTTCGAGCGCTTCATCGATGAGTGCAAAAGAAAAAGAATCTAATGATAGTAGTGCTGACTTGATTGCCTTCTTCCCTCGCCAGTGTTAAAGACAGCGAGAGCAAGTGCACATCACGGTGCTTCGACATACAAATGAATGGCCAAAAGCTTGTGTATCTTTTTATTCGTCTAAGATCCACTATAAACTCTGTTGATCGAATGGACTTTGAATATATTTTAATGAACGGGTTTAATCGCAATAAATTCTTTCGTTACTAGCAGAGTGGAATACTTCCAAGGGAAAGAGGCAGAAACACGGCAGTCTAGTAAACGAAGCTCATTAATCGGAGAAACTCCGAGCCAAATCATGCTGTAAATGAGCATGGTAAAGGGTGTAGAGACAAAGAAATTGTCCGTTGTTAGTGTAAATCCACACTGCGCCTGGGCTGACCGTTCTTAATCAACCCCTGTGCCACATAGCAGCTATCATAAAGTATTCATGTGACTACAAACTGGTCCACACACAGATTAGACGAGGTGAGAATCAAGTTTAAATTTGGCTCGGGATTTCGGATTTTCTGGATCACAGCAAATGCTGCCTAAATATTAATCTAAAAGATTTTCTATTAAATGTGTTGTTAAGATGTTTAGACAAATGCAGCAAAACAATGCATTTTTTATCCCAAATATTATTAATTCCCTTTTTGGGTAAAGTTGGTAGCATTTAAGCTGGGTACTTAGGGCAATCTTCGGGGGTGAATTATCCAACCCCTATCGTGACTGCCCACTTCGAACGCTGATTGGCTTAGCAAAAATTAACCAATCATATCTTGGCATGGTACCAGAATATACTAATCGCCCGACGTGAGGATGCTAAAGTCGCAAATAAGGGCAAATACAAATGAGTGAGCCTTATTTCCTCGTTTTTATTCATGCTTTTTTGCCTCACAACCTGCCACACGCTTTTTAATAGCCTTTTGTAGCCTTAATTTTTGACAGTTGACATCGAAAGGCTTGAAGGGGAATTAAGAGGTTTTAGATGACACGTCGACTACTTAAAATATCATGGATGGAATGACAGTAATAATTAAGGAAGTAAATTGACATATTTGCAACATTAGAAGTTGTAAAGATGAAATGCATCTTTTAAATCTCCCTTGTCAGTTTGGCGCACGAGGTTTCCTGCCCATGACTGGAATTACAATCTATTATTGTCAGTTCACAATGATCGGTTCTACCGAATTTCACCCACTCCTCTAATTCGATGGATTAGAGGTGGATAAAATAATGAAGTTAAACATCAGCACTCTAAACCTCTAAATAATTTCAAGCTTTTTGGGAGATTCTTGAGGCCCTTCTCGAAAAAAAGAGCGGCAATTAAGGCCACGCCAGAGGCACAGGCTAGTTGAGCAATTGTTGCCTCATGTACATCCGGGACACTGCTAACGTGCTCGGTAATTAAGACTGAAACGCGAAGTGGAATCTAATTTAACGATGAAAAACGTAGCCAACAGAATTTATGAAAAAAAAAGAGGCTAAGAAAACAAAACAGACCATAAGAGGGTGCTTTTGAGCAAGATTTTTCCATCTACCACTCTTTACTTCATAGATGATGCTAACGGTGGAGCGTTCCGTTTAGACGTTGAACATAAGGTGAGGAATTGATACCCTTCCATGATAAATCTGTCAAAAGTGAAACAGTCTATTTCCCTCGTCCCCTATTGTGGACTAAATTGTGGTAGCTCACTTCAGATATATTTTGCTGCCAAAAATGATGAATTGAAATGCGCCTCGTTTTATTTGTTATTAGAATACTGTTTACGGTTCCGCTCTCCTACCCACGTCTCCTCCTCACCGGTCCTTCACCCTCTTCACCCAACCCCCTTGGCGTTTGCCTTATGAATTAGTTAGGGGACAGCGGAACACTGGTTAATTAAGAAATTCCAGACAGAAAACATAAACTTAGTCGCCATTTTCCTTACTTTAACGCTTTGTTTGAGAAAGGGGAGGGGGTAAAAGAGGAGAACTTAGAACAATAAAGACAGTACGTTACAAGTTGTGCACTTCTCCAGTCTTTCTTCTCTCTATCCTCCAATGCGTGCGTATATGTGCGCAAGTTGTCTTTGGCATACCAAAAGTGAATAAATCGGATTCCCTAAGTAGCAAGTTTCAAAAATTTTAGCTGCTCAGCGATAAAGCCTCCACCTTAAGAATGGAATGTCTACAGATTGCAGAAAAATGAAAATTTATTCTGAAAGAGAAATCCACCCTTTTACTCGGTTCAATAAAGGAATAAAGTTGAGTTTAACGCCTGCCACCGAAGTATTTATTTTTGCGAAAGCCACATTCATCTTGGCCAATTCCACCTCATTAGCCTGGGATTGGGGCAATACCTCATCCCCCCACCCCCTATCCCCTTGTCACTGCTAGGGCAAATTATCAAGTCCCTCCTCTTACCTGATAACACAAGATAACGCAACTATTCTTTGTTTTGTTCGCATTTCTAAAAAATCGCTAAATTCTTAAGTTTTTGTCTGAGCTAGAGAAAAATACTTTCATGATTTAGTAGTTCACTTGGTTATCATGGACCGATTTCAGGGGTTACTTGGTCTAAAATATAATATTTTTATCAAAAAGGCAACTTATTGAGCGAATCTGATTAAAATCAAGAGTCCTGTTTAAGCGAACCACAGACTTGCAAAGTCGGCATTGATTATGTCCCTCGCCCCCCGGCCTCTTCCCCTCCCCGCTTCCTCTGGTCTGACAATGCCCCAATCTTGGCCATAAAATTCCTGTCTGTTTCGCACCAAAGAGGATGCGACAAGAGCAGGAGAGTACACGTGTGGTTATCAGGTGCACAACTCCCATCGGTGGAACTGAATCCCCTCCTTCTCTCCTCAAAGATGCTAAACATAGAGTTGTCCTCTTCTCACAATGCTTTAGACAATCAACCATTGACTTGCTCCCAATAATCAAATGCCACTCTCACCGCCTGTTTTTATGGTCAAATGTATGTACTCTAGACGACTCTACCAACCAAAACATTAGTCTACCACGAGGGAAAATCATCTATCAGCATGAGGGTCGACCGGTCCTGCCTCCAGAAAGTGCTGATGAAGTGTCGCATTCAAATGACGGCCCCTTTTTGGCGGTTATTGCTATCGGAAGTCTGTTCCTTCTCCTCACTATCACCACACTTGCCGTCAGTCTTGCCTTTTTGCGTCAACACACTCGCAACGAGCGCCGCCTAAGGTGCGGTGACAATGCTTGCGTCAGAGGAATTGGAAGCAGTGGTGCAGTCAATGAGGTGGATGTTTTTATCAATCCCAGCAGTGAATGGCGTTGCAGTCTAGACTCGGACAGTTTTGAGGACCTCTCGGACATCTCTATAGAGGTGGATGTGGGTGAGGAGGAGGAGGAGGCGCAGGCTAACCAAAGGGCAGAAGGAAGAGTAGAGGTAGAAGGATACGCAGTTGAATGGGTCTACACAAATCCACGCCTATGTCCAAGACATTCACAAATAGAAATGATCCAAGGAAAGAGTTTTATGACATCTTCCATTGTGCATGACGTTTAATAAGGATCTCTGTCTCTGTTTATCCAGTTTTATAATTAAAAAGATATGTCAAAACGTATTTTACTTGTGTTTCCATTCTTGACAGGATTCACCAATCTTACCAAATGGTTGCAGTCGGCTTCAGTCGATAGCGATTGTGATAAAATCCACACCAACAGAAAAGACACTGTGGTTGAAGGCGATGTAGGGAAAAGACAAGAGAGAGCTAATGCATCCTTCTCCCTTAAGGGGTGATTGACACCCGAAGAAGGGATTGGTGTCCAACAAACTAGACGGTTTTTTACCTCTGCCTGTCACTGAAAAGGAAGGGAGGGAGGAAACCCGACATCATCCTCCTTGGCAAACCTGCACAATTTGAGAGTGGTGAGGGACGTAGTTAAAGACCTTTTAAGTTTCTGTCCAGTTCTTGCCCTTCTTTAGGGTATTATTTTAAGGCGGAAGTGAAGGGGAGTAAAATGCTTAAAGGTAGGCGTAAACAAAGTTGGAGTAAAATTTGATTATTTGTCCCTAATGGATGGAGCTTCTCCTCCTTCACGAGTTTGGACTGCCAAGTTGCATTGTCCAAATCACAAGATGAAATAGGAAGGGACCAGCCTTTCTCACAATGGACTACGTGGGGCACAACCGTAGTTGGGGATGGGGAGAGTGTGGATGGGATGTTGAATGTCCTTTCTCTCCTTTCCATTATCACAATCCTCCAAAGGCTTTAAAACGGTTACAGCGTGAGGAAGGATTTGCTTATGATGCTTGAACGCATGACAGCTGCCAGGTTGACAAGTGGGTGAGAGATGGACACTTCTCCCATCTCGTCTTAACCCAATCAACCGGCCTTGCAAACGCAAGGGAATTGAATAGCTTGGAAGTATCCAGCATCGAAACAAATCTCTTTTTTATTAAGAAAGATGACCTGCCTCACATTCTCCGTTTGAGTTCAGGACCGTGACTTATTAATTCTGACAGATGTTTGCATCAATTCTTGGCAAAATCCATCTACCCAATCCGAAAATCAAACAGATTCAGAGTTTTTAAAAAAAAGGTGACTAATGTTTCTACAGGCAATGAAATTTCATTTACTTTATCCTTTAAAATCATCCATTTGCAGGTGCAAACAAGACCCACGTCCCCACTAGTCACATTCCTCCTTTCTTTGTCTACTCAAACAACATTATCAAATTGAATGCCCTTTTTTACCAAAAAAGGAAATTTCGCTTTATGGTGATAATTAAATCAAGCTAGTTTGAATTTCATCCTAATATTCTTGCAGCGGTGCATTTTTTGGCCACCCCTTGCACTTCTAAATATTTCAACTACCTTGAAAATTCAATCTTTCCTCCAATTACGGGTAGGCCAAGCGTAAAGACACTAGCCGCTCAGGACTCAAGATCCAACCATCACGGAAATTGTTTCATTTTAAACAAGAAAAGGAACTGCCAATGGGAAAAACTGTTTTAGACAATTCACTCAGCAGGTAAAGGGTATGGCGTGGTGGATGCGGTTGCTTAGGTAGCTCATTCAAGCAGATGGTGGGCTTTGATAAAACACCGACCCTCGAGCTCGGATGTGCTATTGCACCGTTTATGCCTAAAAAATTACTGCCCTACATTTTTCTGAGGTATGGGTAGCAGATAGTTTCGTCCCACTTACCTACTTGTGTGTTCAAATGGCAAGGTCTTCACAACCCTGTCAAAGAAGTCCCCATTGTTTGGGGGTAAATAGTCTTGGCGGGCTCTTTAATAAAACATAGGGTTCTTATCTTTGATCTGCTTGACTATACAAAAGCACTTTGCCTTCCTCACGTGGATTTTGACGGGAACCGGGGTGTGGGGATGAGGGGAGGGGAGCCTTAGCCCCACTCTTATCTATACGACAGTAAAATGCTTCAAGTTTTGTTGCTCTCCCTGCTCCTTTTTTATGCGGTCTATGGGCAAGAAAATTTGCTCATTTATTTTGGCTAAACCAGGAAAACTAATATGAAATGCATAAAAAATTCAATTTTTGAGCTTTTGGAAAAAATAATTCCTAGTGTCGCTGAAATACACATGTCTCCAACATTTGATGTGATTATTGCTGCTAAAGATTATTTATAACCCGAGTAAAATGCATTTTCTTCCTTTTTTAAATCGCAGCACAAGATGAAAACAATGATAAAGCACAAAGTGGTCTGCCAGGTTTTAATTGCATGAACAAAGTGATGACAGTGACCTTGGTGAAGGGTAGACACGAGACATTTCTTGTACCGTATGGATGCTTCTGACAAAATTGAGTAAAAATTCTTGTTGGTATCTAAATGATGCATTTTAGACCTTGACTTTAAATAAAAATAGCGAATTTCCCAGATAAATACGGACGGTTAGGTTGAGATTTGTTCTTATTTAATTGCGTACCTTACTAAAACGACTGCACCAGCTTTTACGTTTTACAAGAGAATTTTTGATCGAAGTAGAGGAGGGCTGGAAAAGTGTAAGTTAGCACTTGCACTAATCACTGCTATCTTTTGCGCAGAACATGCTTACTCGCTAGAGTATAAGTAGTGATTCTAGTGGTATAAAAGGAGTGCATACATGGAGGAGATTTACGATCGGCCGTACTCCGTTATCACTAATGCCACAACCACCGAGATTGAGCGCCATGACATGAAGACTCTTCTTCAAAGCAGCGCACAGTTCTACATGGGAAAACAACGGTCTTAATCAATTTAGTGCATTGCAAAAGTCATCAAGCGCCAAAACCAGTACCTAAGAGGAATCATCGGCAGCAACACAGATAACGGAGTCAATTCACCGCCACTATTCATCAAGATGCAAAGCCATAAAATCGTGTAATTTATACCTCAACATGATGCAACAAATCAAAGCGATTTCGCAAAAAAATTAACATATATACCATGAAAAATGAACGACTTTTGTGGCTATGGAAGACAAGCTTCTAGTAATACTTATAACACATCAAGAGACCTGTCAGAACGGGAAAGTCCAGTGCGTTAATTTTGCTTATAGTCAATACAACAGAGCCACATGTCTGGCAAGCATCAATTGCGTTTTAAAAATGAAGGCGTAAATTTTAAAAAATAGCTATAAGACAAACACGTCACCGGTAACAGCACCATCTCCTATTTGGCTGTTTTCAAAAGACAGGAAACGCAGATTTCTTGCTTTTATCAGCCCCTAAGGAAAGAGACGAGTCAAGATATAAGATCTAATCAGTGTGTGGGTGACGAACCAGTGTTTTCCACGCGAGATAAGCAAACAGCGTACTTGGCATAAAAGCACAACGTCATCGCAGGCTAATGGTAAATTTTGGAGTTCCAACATTCGAAGAGATTGGTTAGCAGTGGCAGAAATTAGAAGTGACCGACATACGTCCGTAAGAACTTCCGGTTGCATAAGACTATTTAGTCTCCTCGGTAGCTTGGTTGAGTCTCTCCGCTTATCTGAAGCAATGCAAGGCAATATTAGATGCCCCACCATGAGCATATATACTGGCGCACTGCCATTTAACATACTTGGTTTTTTGTAAAGCAAGCTTCGAAAAGCGATTGTTTGTGTTCTAGGAAAAACCTCCAGGGTACGGAGAATAGCATCTAGCTCCTTACGCCTAAAACAAGATGAATTCAAGTCTGTGGGTACAATACCTTAGACTGTCTACATTTATATCAACGATGTGATCTTGGCCATGCCTCATGACACGCTTTAAGGGCCCGGTATCATTCTGTTCACACATATATTTGTAGGTTCTAAAAAAATCGGGTGATTTTGCCGAACGTGATCTCGGTGAGACGGCCATAGCGATTGGCTGGGATCATATATATGTTGATAATTTCAAATGTTCGGCTTGTTTAACCCTGTTGCAATAAATTAATATGATTCGTATAAACGAATACTATGCCATGCTAAAAATGAAATAGTTCTGTCAAAAAAAATTACTTATTGGATTGTGTTTTGCAGTATATTTTGTGCATAAGCTCCATTTTGCCTTCTCCGAAATCAAATTAAGAACGTATTTAAAACAACAATGCAGGTCTTTAAAAATTCAAATGGTGATTGCAATTTTGACTGTTTTGTGTTACTACAAGCCTATTAGCCCTACAAGTATTTTAGACCGTGTAATTATAAAGGTTACTCAGTAGTTGATTTCAATTTAAGGTGGCAGTTGCAGGTAGACTTCAAGTACTTTAAATTTTTCTATTTCAATACGTTTCACTACTATAGTCGGACTATCTCTTGATCGATTTATTCAGAAGACTACGCAGTGCAAGAGATACTAAGTGAGAGTATGAAGGGAAGCTTTTTACTTTTCGGAATCATGCCGACGTTCTCCGCAGGCATCGTTCCGATTATATTAATCCGCTCTCTATGTTATTCCAATTTGCTTAGTATTATAAAAATGTGCACATATTTTTGTCAGTCATTCACAACCAAATTAAAGTTAAATGGCTTTTTTAATGGTTACTTAATGCAAATTTACATAAAACGTAGTTTTGCATTAATACCTGTGTGGCGGTCCAAGACTTCCTTCACGTAAAGGCATCACGCTGGGCAGAATACATGTATTCTTATAAAAGAAGAAGGAATAAGGTCTTAACATGGGTCGGAATTTCAGCCCACGCGTACAAAGTCGAAACATTTAACAAAGCAGCCGCTAGTTAACAAGTGGTTACATTCACAACGTGTTGCAACATCATTTTACTCCTTTTTGAGTGTTCCTTTTCAGTATTCGTTTAGACTCTTCTCCAAACTGTTACCAATAAGCAACGTTTTTATTGTTTATTAAAGACTTTTTGTGACGTTTATCTACACATTTTAGGGCAAACGACATAATGTTTCAGCCAAATTTTGTGCTCTTTGAATGCATGAGGTTGAGGCTGGTGGCAACGCTCGCAGATCTACGCACTCATCCAAGGCAATATGGCCACCCATGTGAAAACCCAAACTTGCAGTCAACTAAACGAAGCAGACCATATCCTATGATAATGGGATTTTCTTTTCTTTTTATGTTTTGAGAACTTTGTTCTCCTACGTTTTTTAGTGACCTCGTTGAGGTCTTCCTTGATTTTTGTAAATGATATTGTGTACAAACCTATAGATTTTCACAATATGCATACGAGCATGAAGTAATGACTCATTCGTAAAATTCTGATAATTCTTTTGAATTATGGCGCATATATGGACAGAAAGGAACAAGTCTGACATCATACTGCAGTTGTTCATAGCCTTAAAAGGTCTGCTATTTTACAGAAATTATAATAAAGTTTCATAAATATGGTAGTAATGGCCGTTAGTATGCAACAAAGTATAAGGTAGATATTTGGCGCATTAAAGATTTTTTGCTTAAAACCATTTAAGGTTCCATAACGAAAGCTCAGAGCAATGAAAAATAAAACAGGACGGCATCGGATTAGATGTATGGAGAGGCACAAAACAAGCTTGAATTTTAAATGATTTATTAATTGCGGAACACCATCTTCTCCGCTCCTACTTGAGAGGTTCTAGAATGAGGTACATTTGGTGCTGCAGTGTGGACGCTTAAAGCGAAATTCTGGCACTTCAAAAATGGTTTGAGGTAACAATTTAATAGAAGCAGTAAATCCGAATCTAAGTTTTGATTAACTCTTGTGTTAATTCCACTAATATGATTCCGACAGTGCCTGTCTCCATCAGCCCTCGAGAATTGCCCTAATCGCAAGAGTGGAGAGTGTCAGCAACTGACGCCGATTCGCCAATCCTCCCTCTATCCTTCCACCACCAACTAACCCTTACCTCCGTCCCCTAGCCTTAGTTCATCCTAACAACCAAGTCATTTAGCGTTGCGCTCCCTATTCCACATGACTCCGCCAACGCCCTCACACATCCGACACCCGCCATCAACCACACTCTTCACACCGACTGTGGCACACGTGTTGGCATGCCTGTCTGGCACCACCCACCTCATAAACTATCCCATCTGATCGGAGAGGAAGGAATTCTGCACCATTAACGCTGGTGCCGAGTGCTGCCTATGCGTGGATAGTGTGCAAGCCAAGTTGTGCGGCAATAGACAGGGCCGATTGGGCAGGGTGGAGGAGGAAATCATAGATGAGGGTGGTGCAGTGGTGCGAGCTATTAATAATTGACCTTTGTTCGAGGCAAGTGGGTGCGCGCCTCACCACACATCCCCCTTCTTCGTCTCCACCTCCACCTCCTCCTCCTCCTCCTCCTCCCCTGGACTTTGAGCTTCCCTTC
>UYWX01000066.1:0-59366 GCA_900622495.1 Hydatigera taeniaeformis
GCCCACTGCAACTCAACGCTTTGTCCCCAGCAGGATAAATTTTTGTCAATAAACGTCCCCACCAAAAGTACAAAAGTTTTTTTTTACCGAATTTGAATAAATCCTGCTTGGTCAATTGCTAGAGGAAATCGAAATACTTCACGACTGCTTTGATTAAATTTTATGATTTTTTTTCATTCCTCTTGACTCTTTGAGGTTTATCACAGATGGCATAAGTGTCGAACAGGAAAACGTCGATTGAAGTGTCTCCTCGAAATGGGCGAGAGGGTGAGGAGGGATGAGGGAGGTGAACAGGAGGTGTAAAACAAGCCCACGCAACTGTTGTAGTTTTTGTAAAACCCTTTAATTAAAATCACAAAGAGGGAGGGGAGAGAGGGAGGGTCAGGTGTAGAGGCTGGCAGTCAGGCAGTCAGGCGAGCGGACCGAGAGGGTGAGGCGGAGAGGGCGAGAGAGCGAGAGACGAGTCTCGATCTCGCATGAAAATGCTCGTGCTCAAAGAGGACATAAAACTTTACGAGTCATTCACCAGTCAGTTAATGGGTGAGGCAAAAAAAGAATGCATTGGTGGAGGGAGGTAAGTAGGGCCTGGGAAAGGGCTCGAATTATTTTTAAAATGGATGCAAATTACGAGCTCCTGCCGCATGCACAAGCTGGATGAGGGCAATAAACCACCTCACATCTTATGACCATTAGGGTAAAAAAGCCGCCCCAAAAATTCGACGCATTCCCTCCACTAATAGGCGAAAAAAAAATTATTTCCAAAAGCCAATGGAGAGGATTAAGCAAGACTGGATCGGGTGGGCAAAAAAATTTGCCACAGCATGGCCACTCGAGTGATTTGAGGACTCTCCGAGGAAAGCCTACAAGGAAACAGTTGTAGTGGAGTCCAAGCAGACTCACCAGACGAATTAAATGGTGAAGAATATGTTTTGAGTCAACTTAATTGCGGGAGTGGCGGTGGGGCTTCGCGATCTCAACCTGTCGTGCACCACACAACGGAAAAGAGACCGAAGGGTCTTCGATGGGCTCAACAGCATACAAGGCGGTCTTCCACTCTTCTCTCCTCTGCCACAAAGTGCTGCCTTTAATGTCTTTGACCTTCCACATCATCAGTATGGAAGTTATTATAATGGCACATTTTTTTTACGAAATTAAATTGCTATAAGCTGGCTTTGAAATACTTTGCGAATTGCTTTCATGGTTGGAGATGCAAGATTCAATTTATGTGTAAAATCGCGCTTGGAATTCTGAGCCAGGTTTTCTTTTTAAGAGTTTCTGATTAAATGTCCTTGTTTTGCATAAAGGTAACAAAAAAACTGCGAATTCCAACGCATTTGTGGTGGCGCGCAGTTGTCCTCCTCTTTTATGACATTCTCTTTAGGCTGGCAGAAATTCTCTAAAAAAAATGGTTGCAGCAAAAATATGGCGTGATTACACAAGACCGCCTCACACCCCGCAGCCTCTCAAGACGGGCCAATCACAGTGCTGGATGATAGTCCATCGCGGAGGCACCCTTGACGCCCGCTAATCATTCCTCATTTAATAGCAAGCAAAATATCCTTCCTCTTCATGATATTTTATAGGATAATTTGGCCAACTTCTGGACAAGGTGTAGACTCTGACTTATGGTGCGATCAGAGTCTTACCGCTTCGCGTTTGTCTACGCCTCAAACATTCCTTTGGTATCCATTCATGGCAAACCAACACGACGGGGAGGGGGGGGGCAAGAATTAGTCAGGCGAAAGAGAATTTGGTCAACTGAGTGCAGAATACTTCCAAGGGAGCTTGAGGCAGTGGTGCAACCTCTTTTTGTGCTAGCCAGGTAGGGGCCTTTCTGCGACTTTAAGATTCATTACCCATCCCTTTAGAAGTCCTCGTTTGGTTCCACCTCTTCCACCCTCCGAGGTCATCACTACTCGATTTATGTGAAGTGTGATTGATAGATTTGGGACAACATCCTCCCCTTTCTTCCCCTCTGCATCGCCATCTTCGTTTCGCAGGCATGTCGGGCTCCGGAAGTGAGTGTGAAGGCCACTTCAGAGTTGTCTCATAGGCGTAGGACCCTCTACCAACCAACAAGCTCTCTTACCCACCACACCGATGGGCAGAATGGATGACATGCATGTAATCCCTTACTTAGAGGGTCTTTCGATTTCAACTATACGTCTGTCCAAGGGGAGTGAGATGAAATTTTGAGTGGAGAGAGCTGTAGGTAGCAAATGCTGCCTTTGTTCTCGTTCCCATTCGCTGCTCTGTGCTCTGATGTTTTGACGGTGGAATACAAAGGGCCTGTTTTATCTAGCATCAGTCAGAGGGCCATTTGAAAGCCTCAAAATGTTTTTATAACATGCACGAAAGATGTGAAAACTCTCTACCTAAATGAATGGCTTTAAGGTCTTTGCTGGTGTGCTGCCTCTGGGTGATGCACTCCATGGGACTTTTGTTGGCTCAGTTATACCCATTGGTGTTGGAGGGAGACGAATTGTCGCATCCCCTATTTGTGTATGTCAGTCTCTAGACAAAGTGTCATTTGATAAAAAGGTGATTGTTTCCTCACCAAAGGAAAATTTTACACTTGATCTTGACTCCGGTTATTCCCCAAATCCGACCATTACAGGTGGATGTTGTTGCAGGCGAGTTAATTTGCACCTTTTGCGTGTGCATCCAACGGATGAGACAGTAAAAACGTATCCCCAGCCACCACCTAAGGAGTGGCAACAAACACACAATTGGTGGAGTTGCCTCGTTCCCACAAGTCTTCAAAAATTTGACCCAAAATGAGCATCCATTATTGGTGATAAGTTTGACAAATGACAATGTGGTTCGCTTAAAGTTTTAAGGTGGAAATTGGTTGATTGCTTTTTTATTAAAAAAACGAAGATCTTCACCTTATCACTGGTCTGAAGCGTCCACCACTCTGCATGTTTAGTCCAACGACCAACTTTTTGCATATTCATTTTCCTTCATCTGAGAAAGCTTAAGACGCTGTCAAGCTGTGATGTAGGAGGCCAAAACTCCTTCCACTTCCGCCCTTCACTGCGTCGATCCAAAGCATCGCATGAGCGGAGGTGCGCGCCTCCGTCCCTGATGTCCCCTATTTCCCCAACATGGACACTGCAGTTGATTTGGTGAGACGGGAAATGGAGTCCCTCACGAGACTAAAGTCAAGACGCTGGAGGCTTCTTTTTCTGGCAAAAAAGAATCATCCTGCTGTAAATATTGCCCTTTCGTCGATAATACGACGAATACGTCGTCGACGAATAAGACGATAATAAAGCACAAAATCTGGTTGTGGGCATCGGCTAAGCTTTGTAACGATGTGGTTCTATAGGAGGCGACGATTGGTCTTTCGAGTCCCATCAACTCCGTAGACGGTCATTTACCGCCTAAAGCTTAGTGGCAACAATTTGTCTGAAAAGTCTCACCTTTTGCCTGCCTCCTCAAACCAAGGTTTCCCATTTTAAATGGAAATCACAGAAAAGGAAGCCAAGTAAACATTGGGTGTGGTTAGCAATTATTTTTTCGCCATTTTTTTGCTTTTTTTACCCTAAAAGTAAATGATAAGAGGTTTTGGACCTCAAAGTCTTCCTTTGTGTGTGCGTCACTAAAGGAAAAATCCTCTCAACACACAAAAGAATTGCTTTTTTGCCTCCCCTCTCCCTCAAACGAGGTGCATTTTATCTTTGGGCTTTTCTTGCTGGATTTGTGTCACCGCAGCAGCATTGTTGATTTGGCCATCGAACCGTTGGCATTTTAAGGCCCACTTGCTATGCTGCAGCCACAGCAATAAGTATAATTGCGATTCTAGTCAGCCAATTCTCACCACCCAAGTTCGCATCCACTTTCCTCCCGCCACCTCTGCATTGACACACTGGAGGAGGGCAAACTTGTTGACTGGTCATTTGATAGCCTAAAATCCGGTTTTTACCTCACAACAGGCTTACCGGAGCCAGAGTTGGATGAGGTGGAGCGTAAGTCGAGTCCACTAAGTACGTTCGCATGAGGCACGAGTTATGCATTGTTCCCTCTTTCTTTTTCCCTCCCCTCGTCTCCACGTGAAACGTGAATGGCATGACTGCACGCGCACTTGATGTGACAGACATTGGCTTGGTCAAATGACACATCTGTTCCCCACCTCCTCCTCCTCCTCATTCCTCTAGCGTGGAAGACGTGCTGCGCACCACCGAGTCTTAACTCATCAAAGATGGCGTTCCTTCCTCAATTAATCAAATCCTGATCCATGTTTGACCAGTAGCTTTTTTGTGCTGGAGAGAAACACTGGGTTTTTTAAGGTTACTCTTGACTTTCGTTTAAAAATTTACAGGTAAATTTATGCTGGAGCGCATGCTACTTATTTCCTATTTAAGTATACCGAAGATCTGAAGGAATTAATGTACGAATGCCAGAGGATAAACTTTGGTTTATTTTTCTAAGCTAGAGAGGAAGGACACTAATTTTTTGTTTTCCTCGTTTAACTGAGATACATCAGTTGTTACTCTAAACTGTATGGCACTGTAAAGAAGGCTTTTTCCTTGTTGCATAAAAAGTCAATTTCCTATCACCAAAATGGCCATAAATAAAAACTCGAGATGCTACAGAGGTGGAAATCTTAACGCTCCACTAATAAAGTTTCCTTAGTCAGTATCACATATCGTCTACGTTTCCGACTTCAAACCTAAGCTCAGCATAGAACCCTTCTCCAACTGCTTCCTTGTTAAGCTTACACACTTGGGTCGCCGAGATCCCATTCATTGCGACCCAATTTTAGATCATGCAAGTTTCATGTTTATCTCCTCACCTCTGAGTAGGTTTTTGGCATTTTGTGCTCGTCTCTGGTATTTGTTTTAAAAAAATACTCACCTCACTTTGGCTCCAAGTACGCCTTTGAATGATGGTCCGTGAGATGCCAAAAGGGCTTCCGCCTTACCTGCATGCAAGGTAGCAAAAGTGAAATCTAGACGGTAAACCTTCAGCCTTTGTGCCCACTTAATTGAAGAGTTGTGGTTCAACTACTACTTAATTACCACCTCTCGTGAATTGCAGCTGATATTAGCATCATGCCTCTTCTGCAAGTTATATTTTTTCGACTTATTTCCTGCTGTATTATGAAATGAGATATCTTGTGGGCCGTTCTAACACCGTAAATCAAGGCAGTCATGTAGCTCTAGAACACAAGGGGGCAAGCAATAGGGGCAGTAATTGCTGAGATGGTCGGCCGATGGATAGACAGTACATCACCACTAGCCTTCGCACTTGTGGTGGCTCTTAACCGATGGTAGTCTATCATTGAAGGACTGCAAAGTTCGTTCACAACAACGGAGGAGCCTTTGTGGACCACGACGAATTGAGTAACAGCTTGTCTTTCCTCGAAAGGCTTCTTAAATACAGCTCATAAAAAGTAGAAGTGCAGATCCAAAATTATCGCGTTTTTCATTCCTCGAAGTCACTTTATTCTCACGTCTTTTGCAAATCTCAAAACTTTTCATTCCTACTGTCATGAGATGACGTGCATACGGTTTATTCTTCTGCATAAATCGCAATAATACAACAAAAACCTAAATAAAGGACCTATCTTTACCAACTGGGCAACATTTCCTCAACCAACTCATGACGACAATTAATCTCGACTTAACGAAAATGTTCAGTTAAAACGGCTTCTGAAGGAGGCAGAGCTTGAATGCTAATTCATTAAAGCGTTGCGTGTGAGGAAAGAGAGGAGCGACAGGGAGTTGGAAAGCAAAACTGTTTATCATCCTAGTACAGCTCCACCCCCGCCAATTCTCTTCTCTTTTTTACAATGCAAACTGTATCTGTTTGAAGGCGCTTCTTCTGAAGCGGCACTGAGCGAGAATCACTCCTAGCAAAAAATTAAGGACTGCAGATGTAAAAGTCGAGCCCACTTTACTTTGACTCGTAGAAAGTCTTCTATGCTTGGCTTTCTCCTCCAGCTCTGAGATGGGTGATAATCCCTCTTTTTTTTTTAAAGCGCTAAATCGCTTTACATTGTTGTCATAAGAAACGCTCCTGTCTTAGGAAATTTATGAACATCTGAGATTAAATCATGTAAAACATGGCATCCTTTTTCAGCAGCAACGTCTTTTTGATTTGTAAATTGTTTGGTTGCACCACTCAACACTTTCGCGGACGTTTAGCTACTTGATTGAGTAATGGAGCTAAATCTGAATTGGAAGTTGGTGTCTGCAATATCATGCCGTCTTAAGGGATATTCCTTGCTCCGGACGAAGTTATCGTGTTACTTATGATTACCGCCTTTTTGTTCGGTGTATTTGTCAGTTTTTAAAACGTACATAAGGCCTTGTTTTGTGATAATTTTACATTCTTTTGCCGTAGTTATGATCCATTTCCGGGAAATTTGGAACATTATAGCCCTAAAAGTTGTTTAAAAGCTTCCCTTGGTTACAACTTTTGCCTTTTGAACGCCTTTGTGCTACATGGAGCGTTGATCATGTGGATTTCCTGCTCTAGCCGTTCTTTGAGGGCTAGAAGTTTGTGTTTCTTCTCGTCATCACTTGTCTTTGCATGTGCACACTGTATCACCTCTGTTGCCGTCCATCTTGAATAGTGGCGTTCAGAAAAGCTTTTCAAACTTATTATCTGCGACTGCCACTGTGGTGAGGTTTTGCAAACACATCAGCTTTGGAACCGGTCTATTACTTGACTACTTGTTATAAGGAAGCATGATATGTTCACCACTATTTATTATTGAAAACACTTTACTGTCACAATGTCTTAACGAACTCATCTTCTCCCCTCTTTCTGCTACTACACGTGAAGTTAACATTATTAGCACGAGAAGATTTGTTGCTCCTTTCCATTCCAGCTCCACCGCCTCTCGTAGCCTTCGCAACTGCAGCAACAGCAACCAAACCCGAAGTTGTAAATCCAAAGTCCTCCAAATTCCGTCGTTATCTTCACCTTGCAGAGTCGGCAAGCCGATGGCGAAAAATATCCTCTTCATCATTGTCTTCACTCTCGTTGATCTCTTTCCCTCTCTTCACCCTATGCAATGGCATCCTCCATCTACTCACAGTTACATAGTTAGCTGATCTGATGGAGATGCGGATAGAAGAGATCAGTTCTCCTAAGCACCCATATTTTGCAGAAAGAATGCATTATTTTTTGTAATACTTCCTTAAGAGGAGGAAAGAGGATTATCACAACGCATCCGCTCCCTTCCCCTTTCACACACACACACACACACAGCAAGAGACTTTGGAACCTCATCAAAATAATCCAGTATTGAGCTGACTTGTGTATGTACCCTGTATATAAAAAGAAGACATCGAGAAAGTGTGGTTCCATGATTATCATTTAAAAACTTGGGTTTTAGAGGATTCACAGAGCGGCAATACAAAGCAATTTTTGAATTAATGAGATGGGACAAGGTAGTAAGACTAACGCCTCCTACAACGGCCACTTTTGTCTCCTAAGTGGTGTTCTTGTAAAATGGTAGTCGCCAGAGTAAATTATTGGTAGCTTGAGGATTAGAAGTTCGGTAAACGGAGTCCTTTTTAATAATTTATTATTGCTAGGATTGTCCATGACAGGCGATGACCCGATCTTAGCGTGGTCACAATGTGCAAATGTCAAAGTGCAATAGGAAACTTGGTGACTGTGGGTTTGGCGGCTGCCTTCAGGTTTGGCCATCAGACCTGTCTTCCACACTTTAGTCCTTCCATTTGTGTGCTTGCAATCTTGACTGACAGTGTCGACTGTCACCAACAGCAACGCGTTAGCTCATGCCACGCGGATACCCACAGGCACACCGTTCGATTTTAATACCAGGAACACTTTATTATTCAACATTTGTCTCATCTTTGCCCTCTAAAGCCGTTACTATTGCAAAAATTTAGTGCTGCCATTGCATGATGGAAGATTTTATCGAGTAGAAATTTACACATAATGTGCAACAAATTTCAAATGAAAGTCGCTGATATAAATAAGTAGCATGTTAGTGGGCTGAGGCTCCTTGAAGGCGCCACGAATAAGTATACCACCTTGGCTTTGTAATTATTCTTGAAGACTACGATAAATGCTTTTCTCATGCACCAAAGGTCAAATTAAAATTCAGACGCATGAAGCGGTTAAATTGTAAATTTTAATTAACTTGTGAGGCGTTAAATTTCGTAGGGGCGACTTGGACGAATCAGTATATAAGAAAAAGAGAATTAAAGATGGAGCAAACGGAGGAAAGGGCGCAATCAGGCAATATTTGGGAAATACGTTTCTGGGCATAAATCGCAGCTTAACAGCTAATCATGGAAGCAGAGGAGCTCGTGTGTCGACGGTTGAAGGGGAGCGCGTGTCCACCAACGCAAGCCCCAATTAGGCAGCAGGTGATGTCAAAGCTGCCCAAAATGTCACATAGAAGGCATTGTGATGAACTTGCTGACATTGAGTCCAGCTAAGGAAGGTCTCACAGTTTTGGGATTTGGTCAATGCAAAAACTTGGCAGTGGAAAGTCTTCTAAAGTAAATCCATTAAATTAAGACTCGTATTTTTTTTCTAAAAATATTTCTTGACCAGTTGAGTTTGATAGTTTCAGCACTCTCTTTATCAGAATATTTGCCTTTAAATTGGCCAAATAAAATGCACTTTAGAAGATTTTTTGCACTGTTGAGAGTGCAGGTGGGGGTGAAGTGGAATAAGCAACGCCTCGTTTCCCTCTCCTCACTTCGTCGTGTTAAATAAGTCATTAAATTTACTCCAATCCCTGAATAGAAGTGGAGAGGGGGGTCCAAACCGCCTCCTCCCCCTCCCCTTCCCCACCTACTCCTCCTATGATTACAGAAAAGCACAAATTTGTGCATAATTTAGAATGGACTAAAGGAAAATGTTTCACCATGTACAACTTCTTTTTTCCAGCAGTAGAATGAACCGATTAGAATGGATCAAATGTGTCGCTTTTGGAAAACTTTTTTTCTGTGCAAACTGTGGTGATCTTAGTGGCAAGACGGAGCGGTGCGTCATCTTATCTTTGAGATGGTAAAAGGCCAGTTGACTTCCGTGATTGCTGGATGCTTTCGACAGCGTCTTCCAGTCGCAAGTGCGAGGAAGGTGGGTGCGCCTAACTTCTCCCCTCATTTGAGGAAAAAAAAATGCAAACTTTCGAGGCGGGCTCACACACACATAAAATCAACAACAATTTTCTTTAAATGCAATTATTATTTAAGCACCATTTTCTGGCATTTTATCCTTATTTACTGTCCGACTTGTCTGCTCCCTTTCACCTTCAACCTTTTGTATTACTAGGGAGAGACAAAAGAAAGGCCATCCAGTATCGTTTCCTCTGGCCCAGACCCTTTGAGGCAAGCAAAACATCTTAAGGTTTTTATACTCACCAGTCTCCAATACTTCAGTGGCCTCAAGACGAACAACAATCCATTATTGCCTTCCAAATTTACAACCAAAAGTGGCCAAGTCTACGTGGACCTTCTAAAATGCCATCCCTCAAGTCTTCTGTCCAAGCATTTGGGCAGTACTTGACAAAGGAGTTTTAGCTTTTTACACATTTTAAACATTATGACACCAGTGTCAGCTTTGACAATTTGTTTGTATGAAGTGACCTTGTTGGGAATGCTTCACCGGTGGGTCCGGTGGTTTTTGAGGACACACAAAAGCATTTTATTGACACTTGAGTTGACACTGTTGCAGTAAGAAATGCGTCTTTGAGAGGAGGGGCAGGAAAGCAATTCGAAACTGTGCCGGAGGAGCGAATAGAAGTTAACTGAGGGCTATCATAAGCACCGCTTTCCCCTCCGTTTTCTGTACGCGAGGCTCAATAAAACTGCCATGAGTTAGCAGCCTCCTGAGGAAGTGATTAGGAGGGACTCAGACGGTGGTGACGGCGGATGGACTGCAATCACATCGCATGTTTACTACATAATCTTAACAATGTAATGCACAAGCCTTAATGACGAATTTTTTTTCGTTTGCATCGCCATGACTTCGCGCCGTTCCCCTTCGGGAAGTTGCACCTGTCAGCAGAGCGATGGTGTAAAGGAGACCTTGTCAACAAGTCGTGGGAGCTCCTCCTAAGTGGCAATGCCTGACGAGTGCTTGCTCTGTCAGAAAAAAAAGGTTTTTGCAAAACTGCCTAACCTCTGTCGAACGGGCAGTGTGGGTAGGCTTTTGTATACCCAAAACCTAAAACGCTGTTGTTTCTCTGAATAAAAGGAACTCGCTGGGAATGGAGAAGCATGTCAACACTGGTAAAAGAAGTTCGCGTTGAACAGTATTGAGAAGTAGCCACTGTCATTCCTTTCATCTTTGCATTGTTGAGAGGAAAGAGATGACATCAGGCCTCGTGGATTTCTCCAGCATGCCATTCGACTTGAACTTTAAAATCGTTGCTCCTCCAGGCAGAGTCTGTTGTCTGCTTCGACGAAGACGGCGAGTCAAGTCAGTTTAAAGGGAGAAAGTCCAGTAGGAAAGTTTGTAATAGATACGATTGCGAGAATGCCATGAAGGGGTGGTTGATCGTGTCAAAACCAAATCACCGGTTTGATTATCTGTGCGATGGAATCAAGCACAAACCTCCTAAGATCCACGTCTGAACGTGGTCATTTCCTACCCATTGGCGCGAAAATGACTTTAAAGTCAGCCTCAACTCCTCCCATCCATGGAAAAGGTGATCGAGTGTGTGCTGTCCTTAATTGACAAGTTCAGTGTCACGGTGGCCAATGCGCTCTAACGTTGCTCAACGATTCGCCCAGCAATTGCCCTTTGGCTGAAGAAGACATCTAACAATAAATCGACGATTTTGCAATTCAAATGGTCTCTGAAAGTCATTTTCACTAAAAGGCTGGAACTTTGTTATGGGAATATACATCTTCATCTTCTTCTTCCATAGGTTATAGTGAAGAATAATGGGAAGATCCATTTACGCATCCACTTTGTTCGCTGAAGGCGGTGGGGACTATCGGGAAGGAGGGTTTCGGTCACAGAGAAGGTGCATTGCTTTCGGGGCAAAGGGAGAGGAATAAATTGCTTGGAGAACAAATCATAGGCATTTCTTTCTCGGTTTGCGTTGCCATAGCAGCAGCTCAGGCATCAAAAGGGACCTCATCACATGGCAGCGTGATTGCGTTGGCTTGCCTCCTTGAAAATCCCTGCTATGAGAGTTCAGGTATGACTTTTATTGTGATGAGTTTTTAGTGTTGAATGACTTCGGCCAACTAAAACCAGTGGCGACACTATCGACCGCCAGCGTCTGGCAATGTTAAACCATTTCCATGTCCGAGTATTCCTGTCATTATTTGTGTTGTCTGCTCTGCTCTTCGCCTGTCACCTAATCGAGCAAAATGTCATGCGACTGATTCCTCCTCTCTCTCTCTCACGGCTTGGCGAGGGGATCGAGATGTCGACCGACTTGTGCGTCGGCCGCAGAAGTCGGAGATGAGAACCCCAGCAGTTCCTGCCACTGCGGCTAGTATCGCCACAGCTCAGCTTTTAGTCACTTCTAAGTGGGCTCAACTAAAATTTTGGTGTCGTAGAATGGGGAGGAGGTCATTCATAGCTGTGTTATTGTTTGTAAACTCTCAAACAGAGAAACAAGACGTTGTGATACTGCAAGTGTAAGGGGAAATTTAGCAAAAATATGCACAACTGAAACTATTTGTCCCCTAAGTTCACTTCAATGCATTTAAAATTCATGTTAATCAGCGGCATCAGATTCAACACGAGATACATTTGCAACGCACCCCTCCGATCGCCTCGCTCCTCTGCAAGCAGCACCAGCCCGCTTGTAATGAAATGTTAACCAATTTCAAGGATGATGCAGCCAATGAGAAAGAATTTCAATTTCATGCAATTTCCCAAGACTTATTGCAGCTAAAAATGTCGAAATTGTCAGAAAACCGCTCGCTCCTTGGACTCTTGGTTGGAAATAAAGTGTCAACTCACCACATCACGGCTAATAAATCAGCGATTTGTGTCAATTATGAGCAAGGCAGTTCTTTTATGTAAACTGCCACTTTAAGGGGTTCTAAAGGATCAAAGGAGTTGGAGCACTCGGCACAAATTTGTTTGTGTCCAAAGTGGGACCACGTGGATTAGAGCAGTTCTACGAAATACCTAATTGGGCTTTCCTCAACGGTGTTCGGGTGCCGCTTGACGCCTTTTTTGTGGTGTCCATCACTGGACAGGTGGTGGTTTGTTAATTCAAACTGCATGTGCGCAACTCCTTTCACCTCTGAACGAAGGTCAAATGCACGACCTAAGAAGGGAGCCGCCTCACGGCCGGAGGATTTGAAGTCCCTTCAAACGTACTTTGGAGAGGATTAATGCATGCCAGAATTAAAGTGGCAGTGAATTATTTCGGGTATTTTGGATGGAGAGAAGGAAATTCTTCTAATTAACGCTCTTCCTTTAAAATGACTGTTCGGAAGGGTTTTGGAGTTACATGACACTCTGCTGTACAAGCGGATTAGAAGGGCAACCGTTTGACCAGAAGCCAACACCGTTGTGCTAACAGTTTGGTGTTTTGTTTCCTTTGAAATAGCTTTAGTAAACTATTGAGGGGTTATTAGGTTGGTCGGTGCATTCGCAATAACAACTCTTCGAACCGTTTATCTATCCAAACAATTAACAAAATGCTGAAGTTTTTCGCTATGCTGCAGTTAGGGAAGGAGGAGAAGGAGGGCTCCCTTGTAGAAACGAAGATGTGGATGGCTCCAAGTAAGTCTACAAAAAGTGCGTCAACCGAATTTACCACGATAGTGTACTACGACAACACTACGAGCACAAGCAAATTGTTAAATGCATAAAATGCTTAAATCCAAGTTTTATCTGATCCTCAGGTGTAGGTGTTTGATCGTGGCCACAGGACTGCGAAGGTGAACCAACTTCTAACAATGGCAGAAAACACGTGGCAATTTCATCGACGTCATCTCACTTGGCGGTGGAGAATGCGACGTGCAGATGAAAGCGAGATATTCAGCCCGTTGGAAGGGAGTCCAGAATGCCTCCGGGTTCACACCGATAAAAATCATGTCTGCGTTACCCTGACATTAAACAATGAAGCAGGACGTAGAGACGTGAACTGCGGTTATTTTCGCCTTCTAAAGGCAATAGATCTAAAGAGAATATCATTTCCAGGATGCTCATTTATGATAGTTAAAATGGTTACGGTGGTGATTGTTCTAGGGGTTGGGCTTCAAAAAACTCACTACTGCGACTATTCGGGTTGATAATATGGCTCTAGCGTTGGAATGTCATGCACACCAAACGAACAGCTTTGCACTGGTCTTCATCCGCAACCATGTCCAACTGGGGTCAGCGCGAAAAATACCCCAAACCTGCGACACGACTATACCAAAAGTGATCCAACTGCCGATTTTGTGAGATGTTGTTTCGTTACTACTGTTTTAGGTTGCCCACGGAAGTAGCCATAAAATCTAAATGTATCCAAAAATTTTGAACTAGGCGTCTTCTAAGCCTTACTGTTTGAAAATAAAATATTGCTCTTTTTAATAATAGTTAATTATTAAAATCTACCTAACTTTGAAAAAACATTGAGATACTGAAGCATATTTCAGTAGTAGATTATGCCCAAATCACTGTACATTCATTCGTTTGTAGATTTACAATAAAATTATAGTATTGCGAATGAGCACATTACAAATTGCCACTCATAAAAGCTGCAAGGCCCTCTTACTCCTCATAGTCTTGCCGCAGAGCGGAGGCTAAGGTTAAAACATTGACAAATTCTCTCAAATTCCTCAGATTGTATGCAAGTCCTTTCTGCTACATCCTTGTGCGAAGTGCCCAAAGCCTTTGCCTGTTCCGTCCAAAAAGAATGATTTATGGGTTCTTAGAAACCTCCTCATCAATCACTACAAAGACGAAGTCGCTAGCACAGAAAATTAGCCGCCCATCAGGGGACAGTTGAAGTGTAAAAGCAGGGCCAAATGGCTCGCAGAAAGTCCATTCCCCTTAAGTTTGCTTTACGCTAATGGAACCAACTAATAATTTTCCCATTTGGCAACAATACCGATCGCTAGACCTTTATTATACTAAAACAACTGGTTGATAAGCAAAATCTGGAGTTATGATTTATAGACCACTAATATTGTAACTTTACAAAAACACGCATTTTCTAGCCAATGAATTTTCTTCATCGTGGCCACAATTTGTCCATCATTGCAGTGCATTGACGAGAAAATTGGTGTAAAGATCAACCTCAGGGCGAACGTCGATGCCCTTCATTGAGGCTATGCATCTTGAGTGAAGGTAAGTGTAGCCAGATCTCAACATTGGTTTACGATCGGCAACTTGGCCTGTGGAAACCGAAGAGGATCAGGCAACCAAAATGCTGTGCAGTACATTTATCTTGTCCTCTTGACTCTCGTGGATGGCGACTATGTAGCTCTGTCACCACACCTCCGTCAGATCGTGCCACCAGAACCTTAGTCTTTCGCAGTATTGACGTCGACTATCACTTCAATTTCGTGCTTTGAAGAACCGAGTCAGCACTGTTGATGGCAGTGAGCGTGGTAGAACGGTAGGCACTGAAGTCAGAACTAAGGAACGAGGAGAAACGGATGATATTGTGCGACTAGCGGCAAATGCACCAACTAGCCAGCCCACGTTCGAGTTTGAACTTCGAATAGTAGAGCTGTTGAAGGAGACCAGCGGTACTGAGATCGAAGCCGTTTTCGTTCGTCGATATGTGAAATAAGTGGCTGGTGGGTGGAATTCTTTCCGCTGAGACTGAATCTTGACCAAAAGGAGCGCCTAGAACGGGGGGTGGGGATGAGAGGTCTCAATGGAGTTTTCAGTACTGTACCGATGATGAACATCCTGACTAAACGAGCCTTGCCAATAGCTCCACGCCCTCCTCCACGTCGCAATGCATATTCCTTCATTTGCATTGGCGGTATTGAGGACTTACAACGTCCCTTTTCAGTGTTTTTTTTTTTGATACGCGAACTGGATCTCAAAGGATAATCTCATTTCCTTTGACAAGGTCGATTGCTAATTTAAGGTTTCATAGTCAAGCCTCCTCCTCGCGCATACCTCATTCTTCAAAAGGAAAAAGCAAAGGATCTTTTTAGAATTTTTTCCAACTTTTTGGATGCAAATAAAGCATCTAGAGCCTTTTAGAAGCGGAATCGGAGATATAGAGGGTGTATTACTTCGTTTACGGGAGCTGAGAGGTTACTGACGTGGCACAGAGGCCGTGTTGTGGAGGGAGTTGTAAGCCCGCTATGCGGGCAAATGACGAGTTTACCAAATTCTAAACATACTCCACCGATTAATCACAGCACCTGATTCAATGAGAGAAGCAAAACAAATGTTTGAATTGAATGTTTCTAGACGAAGTCATAATAGTGACTGAGGTGAGGGTGAGAGGCTTTTAACTTGAGGCACCCACAACCACAGCCACCCCATGACAGTGGGACAGTATTCACGTAGGGATGTGAGAGATCCACGCGTCAATCTGCCAAGACCAGGCCACAACAATTATTACAAACTTATTTCCGTACTCAAGTGACTTCAATGCCCTCTCCGTGGGAAGGACCCGTTTGTTTGCTTTCAGTGCTGCTGAAAGAGGGTTTGGGGAGAAGAGGAGGGAGGAGAGAAGTAGATCATCCTGTAATACGTTGTTCAAACACAAGAAAGACCAACTGACGGGTTTTTAAAAGTGGCCTATTCCACTGCCTTGATCAACGGGCAAAGTTGAGTCGGAGCAGTCTACATTGTAAAGAATTACTGAAAGCATCAATTTCATGTGGGCTGCCTTGAACACCAGCAGGGGAAGAAAATAGAAGCACTGGAAGTGCCCCTCCTCGCATTTCCGAATTAACTCTAAAACCGAGGAGATCCACAGAGATGTTGCACTGGGAGATTTACCTTTAACCACAGAAGACTTTTCGAAGAGAAATTATATCAACCATGGAAACCTACTTTGAGCGCCTTTTTACTCGTAGTAATGTAATAACCTGGGAGCCTGTTAGAGGCAGTCGACAATTAACTTTAATAGACTTTTGCAAAACGAGCAACTACGAGCGGTCCGATGCCGCCCTAAAGAAAAAAGAACTTGCAACACTGGAACGCAAAACGCGTTGTCTATGCACAGACGGATCAAAGGTGAGTCTTTTGGCGTGGTTCCGGGCGAAAGAACAATCAAAGGGACTAAAAGTGTTGCCGAATAGACAAAAAAAAATAAATAACTCAGTACACTCATGGTCACTCCTTTGGTGAATTGTCTGGGCAGGGGAATCACTTCCCATGCTCAGCAAAGCACGAGTACAGCCTTCAAAGTAAGACTACTGACTAGTGCATGTCACTTTTTTATAACAAGCCTAAAGTAACCAACTAGAGACTTCAACAATGACCTGAGCATGCTAGTGGAGTGCCTTCAAAGGCAAATCAGCATTTAAGCAGTTGACTGAATGGAAGAGAACTTGAAGAGACAAAATTGGGATGAAGGAATGACAAAGAATGCACTCCTCGTAAGAACGACATTTGTAAAGGTTTGTTGAATTGGGTGCTGAACCTTTCGAAAGGCAGCCCAATGACCGGAGAATCCATCATTTGGAGGGCACAATGCATAGTGGCAAGGTTAATTGCTTTGCGTTTTCTGAGAATGACCACAAAAAGAGACCAAGTAGAGGGAAAAGCCTTTAAGCAATCATCGAAATGTCAGCGATTCGCGTAATGAATGCGATCGCTTATTTCACTCTGAATGTCACAATGTCACGCCTAATCGCAGATTTGACGTTTTCCGGAGAACTTTTTGAGGGCGTGAAAATAATATTTTGCCATCGTTAATTTCTTGTGATAATGCTATTGAGGTTTACAGAAAACTTGTACTACTTTAGACAAACAATTTTCAGGTTTGTTTTGGAGGAGCAGTACTTAAATTAAACCGCCTGTTGGGCCAGTTGTGGGGTCGTTGATTTAAAGAATGCCATAGCGTAGCCCACCGACAGAAGGGAGAAAAACAAATGGCTTTACAATGCCCCTCGAAAAGAAAAATGGCAAATGCAAGATGCTACATGGCAAAATTTGAAAACAACGCTACCAACAACCTTGTGTGAATTCAGTAGAGTGTTTTGAGACACTAAACTGTTTTTGTGTTGGTGGAAAGTTTGACAAAAGGGACGATGGGGACCATTTTATTGTCTCCAAAGCTCTGCTGCACATTTAAAACGCTCTCTTCCGTCTTTGGGACAGACTCGGATCGCTATAACCACAGACACAAGAAACATTTCTGCTTTTACTATTTAGAAGCCTTTTCGGGAGGACGATGGCCCACATCGACCAATATGTAGGAATGCAGAGGACCAAAGGACATTCACATATGAGGTCTGCCATCTCAGAACCTCACCGACGCACCTTTCGTCTGTACAGAGCGGCGGGAAGCAAAGGCATTTGCATCAAGGTCCATGTTTCCTAAATACTCCCGTCGGCTCAAGCATGCAAACCGATATAAAGCCCAGAATTATGGAGGCGAAAGGCATTTTGGTGTCGAAATTTAGAACAAAATAAGTAGAACAGCCTACAAAACCGAATGCATTACCAAAACACTGACACTTCCGTTGACTCGCTTTCCTCAACAGATTCAATTGACCTGGAACAAAGCAATACGGCACGCTGCCCGCCTCAGCCGTCACGAAAGTGTCTTCGACACTCCTACGCTTCGGCAGCACACAATAAGCACCCAGATTCGGTACCGAGGTCTAAAATATTGTACAGTAAGAAGGAAAAAAGGCGCTCACATTACCTGTTGTGTCGAACTTTCCACGTTTCAACTTCCCCCACCCTGACAAACAAGCAAAGCTAATGTGAGAAGCAGAAAAGACATAAAGTGATTAGCAAACAACAGTAAATAAGACGCTTCGAAGACCATATGGTGTTGGGGAGCAGACTAAAACAAACCTTGGCACCTCCTTCCTTATTGCCCATTCAGTAGGCGTTCACGGAGAAATATCTCAACCATATGCCGGCAAAATCGCTGTCAACAATAAAACTTCACCAAAAGTTTGCATGAAGTGACGCCCGATGTAGCGAAATGGGGATGAGAAGTGCGACGTTCTGACTGCAGAATATGGCGAAAGAATTCGCTCTCTCTTTTCAAATCCTCTACCGAACGTCTGATGTCACCTCACTGAAAAGTTTAACGCCGAACTCCGCCCGAAAAGCAACCACCTTCGAAGCAAGAACATCCCACCAGGCTTCCAATGCGTCATGCTCTTCAACGTTCATGGTGGAAAACAGCATCGTACAGCAATCGGTCTTTCAGTGGAGAGACAACACAGGTTGTATGTGGGCGTAGTCAATCCAGGCGAAAAACCAAAACTTCTAGCACATTCGAATTTAGTGAGTATTTAAAATAATAAAATACTGTAATGCAAAATAAATCTTCCATACATAAAGGGGGAATGAATCGGAGCAGGAAGGACAAATGTCTGAGTGAATCAAATTGGTCCCTTGCAGAATATATTTTCCTTTAGTCATTGGCATTTGTATTAGCTGATTCATTCAGAAGGGGAGCTTCAGAACTGCCGAACTCCTCTTCCGTCACCGTTTCTGTGGAGGCTGATCTGCGACGATAGAGGTGGTGTTGGATGAAGAAGCCGCAGTCAAAAGCAATGGAGAGCAGACCTAGGCCAAGTTTTGTTGGTGATCCGTAAACAATAGACCAGTCGTCTGCGAAAGAAGAAAGGTTAAATTATTAGAGCAATGACTTTTCGACCGCGGATTCCGAAGTTTCGTCCCCATGCACTTTATGATGGTCTGTAAACGCGACAATCAATGAGATGAGATGCTCAAAATGATAGCGTCGTTTGTCGAAACTAATTAACTCGAAACTACAGGCTGCGATATTCCTAATAATAACATCTCCAAATGTTGTCGAGTCCTCCGCATCCCCATCTAGAAAGATGAGCAATCGCAGGGTCCCAACCTCCACCATATGGTCTACAGGATCTGGAAGAGTAAAAATGAAATAAAAAGCACAACCATCCCGTTACTCTGATGATGCAACTACTCAGTTATTCAACGAATTACTCTGAACGAATAATTGGATGGAAGAGGTCATGAGTCACCAGGCCATCGGTTAAACTTCAAGAGATTAGATGCCAAAAGTTATTGTAACGGAAATAAATTTAGTTTTGAACACGAAATTTCAAAAATTGTTCCTTTACGGTTCTTCGGAGACAAAGGAGAGATCAATTCATTTTTGAGAGAATCGCAGCAGTTGAGGTGTTGATCCCAACGCCAAGGGTCAAGAGTGGCAAGTACCCTTGCTCACCTTCAATTACGAGGTAAGAATTAAAAAGTGACGGAAGCTTGACGAATCTCAAAGAAGTCACATAAAGGTAGTCAATAAGTAAACAACTCCATACCATAGCCAAACTGTACAACACTTTTCAGTGATGAGACAAAAGAAATCAAGAAAATCGGTGTGACATTGGCAATGCAAGAGGACGGTGCCAGCGTCATTCGTTTCTACGTTACGTTCAGGTAGCAAATCAGAATTTTGCACGATATTTAGTGTGATTTAAAACCAAATTTAAATGCATATAAAAAGTTTAGCTAACGCAACTATTCCAATGTCTACTGATAACATGCCTCAACGATGAATAAGTAGTATCGGCCATTCAACCTTGATTTTAAGGGTTGCCTACCTAAAAAAGAGGCCCTTGGAGTGCTACAACTTCAAAGTGCAGAGATATTCGCTTGATGAATTGCTGTCATAGAACTGTTGAATCTCTCCCAAAAGACGTTTAAAAAGCCACAATCACAATCTGAAAGTCGTTCAACGCGAAACACAATTGGTGATCCGATCTACACATTGAAAAGGCTGCTCTTCTCTGGGGATCTAGAAAACGAAGCTCATTTCTAAACTACCATCATTCTAACCTCTACTTTCACATGGCGATATTTCCTTTCTCCTGCGATTAGTTAGTGGAGGGAAAATGATGATGAGCACAGGTAGAAGGAGAATGAGGAAACACACGGTAGCCTCCTCCCTCACCTTGCAAACAAAAGGCAGCGGTGATATGAAGTCTTGACTTGCGATGCCAATCAGGAAGACAACTTTCTTTCGACGGATTAACTAATTCCGATTGTTTTTAGTGTCTTCTGCAATTTTACATGCTGCACTGAGATGCTTCGAGTAGAGGCTTCTCAGTCGCATTTATTATCCGGTCCTGAGACGTTGACATCGTCAAAGCAGAATTCACCGTTTGGTGAAGAAGTAAAGCGAGAGAGAGAGAGCAGATAAGTGAATTACGACCTCCATGACACGAGCCGATTTAAATGCAGCAATCTAAAGAGGTGAATCGCCTACACCCAGGAGAGGAGATAAAATAATCGCTTGAGCTAAGTTAAGATGTCGGTAGGAGTTGGCTTCAGACAGAAAGGAAAGTGAAAAGGCGACTTTTAAGGATAAAAGGTAGGAAGAAAAAGTCTTCACATCTTGGATTGGGAGTGGCCCACTTCAGACCGACAACAAATATAAATTGAAGCAGAAAAAGCGCTCCTGTCAACAATGGAAGTCCGGAAGAATAGTCAACGTCAAAACCGGTTAAAGGACGCGCCCAAAAGCCAACTTTCAGTTCTTTTTTACTCCTCTTACTCGTTCTACGTAGCCGGAAACTGATGACCGTTTCATTACAGGACACCACGTTGCAGAGTGATTAATACTACCCTTAACTCACCCTCCTTCTTGTCCTCCGCACGGATAGAGGAGGGTTAGAGTTGAGAGACGCCTTCCTTATCTTTTTCAGAAAAGCAAAACCGAGAAGGAGGATAGCGTGTAACCACTCGCTTCAAAGAGATGAGGAATGTGAGAAAACAATTTGTAAACGAAAGCGCAAAAATAAAGAAGAAATTAGTTTGGTAATTGCATTACCAAAAGAGAGAGAACGGTTCAAAAGGGGCTTCCTTTGTAACCGGCACTTCCACTAAAACGATCGACTTGAGAAGGATGCTTTGTTGAGGGAAAATTGCATAGGTTGCCAACATTAGTCAGAACAAAAAGCAAGTCTCATACATAGCCGGCTGTCCAGCATCAATCCCACCCGCGGAGGAGCAAAACAGAACAGTAGGTGTCCGGCTCCCTCCGTTAGGTGGATCAGTAAGAGCACGTGTTGTAGGAGGAAAAAATCCTTTTAATAAAAGCAATGCCACAAAATATGAACCGCCTCAATCGTATTTCGACAGACCATCGACATTACGCTACAGCGCATCGATGGAATACCCAGAGGCGGAGCATTTCAATGTTATCAACGTCTCAATGATAGACAGCCGCACTTTAGCACAAGTGACGAGTTGGAGCCAGTCCGCAGTCTCACAGATCAACAGAATTCCTCCACCTCTAGAGGGGATTGACACAGCCTGTCGTAAGGTCAGTATCCACCAATCATTTCACACTGAAGTGGACTCTCATGGATTAGCTGCGCAAGACCGACTTTCGGATGCTGGATTCTAAGAATCTACTACGGCCGCATCAACACTTTGGCATTTTTTTCAGTAGCCATTATCCCAAGGCTTTGATTCAACGTAAATAGTCCTTTAAACTTTTCCTTTTCGACATCAGTTAGTAACGAGTCTTAAGGTGATTTCAGACATATGCTCTACAAAAAGGGTGACGACCGAGATCAAAGATCGAGAAAGCTCATGTTTCTTGAAAAAAAAATTATTTGGCTCTGGAGGAATGCTCAAGTCAACCCAGTTTGGAAAGGAACGCGAAATCCAAACATCTTTGCCGACCAAAGAGCGCCTAATGCCACCAAAAGATGACATTCCTTCCATAATGTGAATTTAAGATGTCGTCTTGGCAACAGTCCAGTGAATCTAACGAAGAGGTTGTAGAGGGGACTGCTCTCCCTTGCTTATGAAATCGAAAAACGCTAATCACAGGAATAAAAGTAGGGACAAATAAATCATTCAATGAAAAGGATTATTATGCTGGCATGCTTTGAACTGTGCCTCACCTTCCCATCCGCGGGTTTTGGGCTTTTTGCCGACGTGTGCATTGTGTTAGGCGATTTTCACTACCGACACTCAACGCTTCTTTAGGCAAGCAAAAACTCCCGACTGCTTTACAACTGAATTAAGCTCCGTAAACATGTGAACAAACTAAGGACGTATCGTTTGGGGTTCTTGCATTGTTCTCCAAGTCGTGGAAAAAAGGATGAAATTAAGGAGATGGCAGAAGTGCTCTGTCCTAGGTACAAATGTAAACGTTAGTGAATGCCTCGACTGCCTGCTAAGTCGTAAACATGGACTCAACTTCACAGGCCTCGATTGTTAGGGCGCTCCGAGGTGATCCACACGTGGCGATCAGGAGCCCTTCAAGTGAATAAAATGCTATTGTGGAATCATCAGAGGATGAAAAAAGTAGCGTCGAGAAAGGGGCGTCCAATGTTAGCATCCATTTACCGCGTAGTGTCAAGCAGTAAGGAGCGAAACGTGACCTGGAGGGCTTCAAAAGCACCCATCATGAACCACATTGCACCGAATTTAATGATACACTTTGGGCAATTTAATTAATGAATCGAGATTGGATGAGGCAAGTAAAGCAATAGAGGAGTAGCAAAGGATAAAGAGGCTTTCAAATTGTTCCCGTTATTGACCTTTACTTCTTATGAGAAAGTATTTCAATGCGGCATCGCTCTCCTATTCTTCTCCACGCCTTTCAAAATGCGAAATATGCCTTTTGGCACTTTAAAAAAAAAACAAAATAGAGGAAACGGAGGTGCTACTTTTCTTGAATAGTGCCAAGTGTACCGAATTAACACATTTGGGAGACCATCAGTCTTAATTACCAACTACCACCCAAAAAATGGGAAAAGAAGATAAAACCACTCATCCCATCCCAACACCACTACCACCATCACCACTACGAAGACTAGTAGATGTGGATTGATTAAGATGATTCTCAGGAGCGACAAGTCACCCTACAATTAATGTTTACTGGAACTATTATTTGAAAAACAAGACTTTCTTTACTAGATGAGAAGGGTTGGTTAACTTCAACTATGTCTCGGAGCACTGCATTACTATCTGCCAGTAAGAATGAGATAAGGTCTCTTCCTTTTCCTTCTTTTGAGAAAATCTAGCAAGTCAGACTGAAACTAGAGTTTCAATCTCCCCTCATTCATCGACAATGCGCCTTTTCAATTTACACCAAAAAAGGAAGCAGATGTAAAGCGATTACTTGTAACTGAAGCATCTTGAGTCGCCACTTCTGAAATGATGTATCGGTGAGGAAGAGAATGGCGGGAATGAGTGATTGCCACCAACTCAAAGTACGCTAAGCCCAAGCACCAGGTCGAATGTCTCCCTCCTTTAATGCGGCAATGGGAATGGGACCAACGAATTGGCCAATGCCTGGAGGATTTTGAAAGGTGCAAACGAAGTCACTCTCAGGTCGAGAGACCATTTCACATGTCCCAAATTGTTGACATACAGGCCTAAGTTGGTTGAGAATTTGGGCATCGCATGCGTTTGTCCATAGAGGGTGCACTTGATGAAGTAGCCATAATATGCAATCTTAACAAAGGTAATAAACCCAAGAAATTCCTCATATTTATTCAAAGAAAACAGTGCAAACATTCTCTCTGCACTACAATTGTTATTAGTTGAACTTATGACAATCAAAAAAAGGGAAAAAATTCCTCAGAGAATGCCATGCCATTACCTCGTCATTTACGTTTCTATGCTATGCACCCGTTTGGTCGCAATGACAATGACATGATGGCGGATCGGCCCGCCATTCCTTTCCAAGTTATCCCTCGGTGATTAAAAATGCTAAAATAGATGAGCTACCTACTGTTAGCCAATCCAAATTTCTGCCCCTATACTGCCGAGACTACTCGTTGGACTAAACTGGTTTGTTTTCCTCAAGAAAAAAGTACGTTCCTAATCAAGTGTGCTGAGCCGGACTCCTTGAACAATGCAGCCTTGGGAGAGTGGGAGTGTTTTGCTAACGCACACTTCCTTGCCAGTTTCGGTCGCCTCACTTCCGGTATAATGCTGACCAACTCTTGGCGCAAACTTTTCGACATTGCAGCTCCACCTCGTCTTTCCCTCCATCCGTAAACCAAACTCTTTCAAAGTTTACTACATGGGAAGAGGGAGGATGGTTTGACTGAAGAGAAGGCAACTCCAAACGCTGCAACTTCAGGCGCCAAATGAGTTGAATAACTACTCTTTAGGCCTTACGCCAAGAACAGTACGTATTTACTTCCCTAGACATCGTTTCTCCAGCAAGTTTTGAAATTTGGAACTCCATATTTCGGTTTGTCGGGTCATATTTTCGGGCCAGTAGCCCACACTACTTTCAACAAGACATTCATCTTAAGACTGAATCTTAAGAGACCAGTTTGTCGGTAAAAGTAGCATAGCTTCGAAAGCATCTCAGGTAAGCGCGCTCAAATACCACACCATACAGTGAAGTTTGAAAAGCCTTGACCCTTCACAAGCCCTCCAAACTTAGTCACAGCAACTATGCAATTGATGGGACAAATTCCGACTTATAATCGAGCAAAGTGTTCGCATTGCAGGATGAGGAAGAAAAGAAGGCCAAAATCTGCATCCACCAACATACTTTACTTCCGCATCAACCACGAAGGCACTAGTTTATGGGAGGTTATTCCTATCCGCCCTTTCTGCTTTCAGCACTTACCATCGGATAGGACACCGATATCGGACTAAAGAGAGGCACAAATTCATGTGCCTGGTCGAGAAGAAATAACAGTGATGCCTATCGTTCAGACGAAATAAAGAGAAAAATGTGAGAAAGAGCGCAGAAGAAAGGAGATAAGAGGAATGAGAGAGGGGGACGAGGGAGAAGAGGGTAAGAGTGGCCTGTTTAGCATCTTGAAAAGAATTTTTTCAATATTTTTCCTAATGGATTGTGGCAAAATAGGCTTTGCCACTACCTGGAAAAAGTAGCGTATTTTTCTCTTTCATGAATGGAAAAGGCATGTAACAAAACTCGCCGCAGGAGATGAGGTGATTGAGTTGACATCCCTCCGCCTAGTGGATGCAAGGTTGCATTCACCCAGCCTCGAAAGACATAGTGTGATGTTTATTTCAACATCCATGTCAGACTTGATGTTTTAGGAAGAGGGTTTTGGTCTGAGGAAGGATGAACAAACAGATGCAGATAGATTGCATGGCTTGATACCTTTTGCACTCAGAATACTTCAAAATACCACAAAAGAAGCGCATAGATGTCAGCGATGTGGCTTTTAGACTAAACAACTCTGAGCTGCACGAGGAGCGAGAGCAGAGGGAACATTGTTAAAGGTGTGGTAGGTATTATTATTGGCATACTCAAGTAACCTTTCAACCAGTCACACATGAAAGACGTCAGCTAAGCAGGATGGCCTTTCCGTACGTAATTACTGACAGCGATCACCGATCACGATTGGGTATTCAGGCAATAACAACATCAAAATTGACGCTAACTTAGAGATAAAATTTCTACGCAGAAAAGAAGGAGGCTCATTTTAAAACATGAAAACCAAAAAGAGTTGAAAATTGATGAAGATGGCTGACAGTTAGGGGAAGTAGGTGAGCGAAAGACCAGAGCGGCTCGAATTTCCTTTACTACTCCTTTTTCTCCATCAAGACGTAAAGAAAGGTGGTGTCCTCACTGCCAGTGTGTAGCACACTCTCACCACAAAAATATATCCTTTTTGCCGTAGCTGTGACATTTTTGAAGTAAGGAAAATAGCGATGCTAGTTAACACAAAACGAAGGAGAAGAAAGGCATTAGACGATGTTCACCTCACGGGTGAATGTGTCACGGTAGAGACAGTAGTTGAACCAATGCATTGAAACCAAATGCGGCTATCTAATCTGATTGCAAAAGATTTCTAGCCAAACCCCAAATGACAAGGCGATGCAGACACCGATGCCGCCAGTCAGGCAGGCGACTGTGAGACAAGCGCATCACAAATGAGTCTACTTCACTGACAGTCGCAACTACACGTTGAGAGTCGCCGATGGGAAATCTACAAACAATTTCGTACTGCTGCATGTGGTAGTTCATCTGTTCGACGTTTAGGCCAGTATTGATGCCTCAAGTCAGTTAGTAACCCAATACCCAGCCACATGAAGAAGGTGGGTTTACATAAGCTGCATGCAAAGAAAATGTGCGTCCGAAAATCTGATAAGACGAATCTCAGAATTCCTTTTGCTCAGGGAAAACTAGGTTTACAAATGAAAAGCTCTTACTTCTAACCCCTTGACCTTGACATAGTCTCTTGATTCCCACCACATAATTGGTGAAACGCTTAATGCTTCTACATGAATTCCAACTTGCAAGAAACGATGTAAACAAGTATGGGAGAAAGGAGGGGAAGGGGGAGGAGAGGAAGCAGTGATTCCAAGTATATCCCAGCAAACACGACTTGAACACCACTTGCATGTGATTTTTAAGCGTTCACGGAAAGAAAAGAACGAGAGAGCATCCCACGTACAATAAAACATGTACGACACTTCCACCCAATGTTTGTCCTCTCTCCTTCATGTGTTCATTGTGTTACTGATCTTGGAATCACCCCACCACATCACCACAACATCAGGCATTTCCCATTCAAATTATCCATTGTGAATTGTTGGACTAACGAAAATACAGGCCACAATGACGTTGATGAAATCATCAAAATAAAACAAGGTCAAAAATACTTGTCATCCATTTAAATCTCACAAAGAAGCAGTAGTATTTGCATTTGCTTTCATAAGGGCAGACAAGTGGCGTCCCGATGGGAATAGCAGTATCATCTCATGCGCGACCAAGTGTATCCAATTCGCCGCATGGCTCACCATTGTCCCATGGGGACCGTGGCTTGATCTTAAATGTGCAAAGTCGAGAGTGGGTACTTAAAAAACTCTTTCATCTTAAAATTTAATTCACTCTTCACTTAAATTCAGTTTAGTGACTTTTTGGAAGCCACTGAAATGTGATTAATTACCGCTGGATTAGGGACGACAACGGAAAGGTTACAACTTCGTCTTGATGTTTTATTAACGAAAAACGTTACTGTCATTTCAAGGGGAAAAAAATAACTAAATCTTCATAATTGGGGATGCAAAGTTCGGTGAATTCTTGCGAATCAGAATATTAACGGCATCCGACACCCAGTGTCGATTTGAAGTCCACCAATGGCGGATGCCAGCGATAGTGTCACTCTTCACACCTATGCCGTCCCAAGTGATGCTTTGTGGTACATCACCTTTGATGGCTACCTTAGTAACGCAATGGAGGGACTTGAAGAATCAATGAAATATAGCATTTGTTAGCATTGATAGTGTGATAGGCAGTACATCGGAACGCCTGAAATCTCCTAGGAAACGTCTACGAAAACGGATTCGGTAAGATGAGGATGAAAGTCTGCCCGAATCGAAAGCATAGATTTAGGGAATTCTAAGTAGAACAATGCCGTTCTGTCTCATGATGTTTGTTCTGAGATGTAACATGGGTTTCAAAGAGGAATCACGTATAACAGACCAACTCTACAATCACCTAATTACACAGCCATTTTATGCAGGAAACAACCTAAGCCTTATGAAAATGCGAAATTTGAAGGAAGGTGCTATTATCTCGAAGACCTCCATTCAAAGGCGAGGGAGTTGTTTCCATAACCGTTTCCGCAACACTTCCCAACCCTAGCCGCAAGAAGACCACAATCTGGAATGGACGCCAGTCTCAGCCCTGAACTTGGTAAATTTAGCCCCTTCTTTGCGTAACCTTCTTTTCCCAAAAATTGTTACCATTCATAACCTTATTTTTGTAGTAAAAGTGAAGGTGACATTCATGGAGTGCTTCTATCTAACAGCGACCAACTCAAATTGCCCCGCATTTCAAACTAGCTCAGGCTTAGTAGGAGGCGATGAGAAGCAGCTTCCACCCCAGCTTCTTGCAGAGGGGGAAAGTGAGGCGTTGCGGCGCAAAACCTCCAATTCAAATCAGAGCCAAATCCGCTTTGGAGGAGCTTCAGCAAATCCATGATGCGAATTAGCAGGTTCAATGGAGAGCGACAGTGCAATTAGGCAATAACATGCCCATGACCTCCTAACCACTATTTAGCAACGAAATTCAGGCACATTGAAGATGGCTTCGGTTAAATGTGGAGGTTCACCATTTTACCATCAGTGGCCTTAAAGATGTGCCGTTACTGCCAAGACGAGTTACAAATTGGAAGCACGAATGGTAGAGATACATCGAAAAACATACAACTTGCATCACATTTTTCTAATCTATGACACTCAATTCTCATGTACATAAAAAAGCCTCCAAATTTACCATTACTATCGGCTCCATGTGTCACCGTACCAATTGGAGAATTACTTTTCTCAAAGCATAGATATACCGGAATCAGTGCGTGCCATTTAAGATCTGATACCCAGTGTCGAAAATAATTACAAATGCATTCTCTTGCAGTTTAGTGATCCATAGAGCCACCTGTAATAAAACGAAGGTGTAAGTGAGAGTATAACGAATGTGAAGGTACAAAAGACGTGAGGACAAACAGAGAACGGTGCATTAGCCGCACGATGTAACAAAATGTTGGTACGTTCATTCGCACTACAATTGTTAACTCGATGGCTGAACCATTAAAACTGCTGCCCTGGCTCCCTCAACTTCCGTTCTTCCACTGCGATGGCTATTCACAATTCGTGCTACAAAATATGGTTCGATAGGTGACAGGGACGCACTGATATTAGGCCTTTGAACAAAGAGGCCAAGTTAAGGCATGCTGGTTGCCAAGACGGCCCCGTTAATCCCATAACTGTTCTGACATTCCCAACAAGTTACGAGCACGGAATAATTCGATGTCGCCAGGCCCACTAGACTAAGCCTTACTGCCAAAATGCACACAGTAACGTTCTGTACTCAAAAAAACTCCAAAACAAAGGCTGTTAGGGCATTTCAATGAGTAGTGTAGTTGAAGTGAAAAATCAAGAGTAGGAGGAAAAGCAATCACCTCAAAATATCTATGCATGAACCAAGTGGGCTCAGGTGGTCATATCGCTCCCGCCAAAAAACACTGACAGCGGTCCACCAAGTTGGAAAAGAAAAAAATAGTAAAAAACTTAGCCACCAGCTTCACCTAAGACCGAAACTTGGTGTTATGAGCTGAATAATTTAGCCTCAAAAGATCATCTCGTGTCTCCGGCATGAGCCTCATGTGATAGACACTTAGTCACCTCATTTCGGAACAAACAATTGAAGAGGCCAGCAGCAGAGACTTGATGGAGCAAAACACTTTCGCTATCCCCGTCCCGTGCATGTGACGCTCCAATCTTAAATGCATAGGCTCAATGTGATGAACAAACAAGAGGTGTTTCTCACCGGCTTGCGATAATCATCGATGCACAAAATCGTCTCACAAGCACTGTACTTAGGTCCAACACCACAAAACTAGTGCATGATTACCTGAGATAGAGTAGGCTTGTCGTGGGTTAATGGCCATGCATTTTCCTCTGCTATCACAGTGAAAACTACTGCTCTTGTACTCATATATTATACCCGGAATTTTCAAAGTTATAGTCAACAAGAGTAATACAGGGTCTGACCGACGGGACGCCAACCATCAAATCAGTGCCACACGCGCCTGAACGATAAGCTTTTATAGAGAGAAAGCTTTTTGAAATCTTCTAACTGGATTCAGTGACAAGCACGACCGTACTGCAGTGACAAGACGAAAGGAGATGGACTCGCCCCAAAGTAAACATGAATGCGCAATGATGGAGCTCAAATGAGAGACAGGAAAGTTTTTCCACGAACAACAAGAATCCCACAAGAAGTAATTTGGGGTTGTATTCACACAAACAGCGTCTTAGTGCTGCAGAGCTGCTTCAGGTTGCGCTGGTATACATTTCGGATGAAACTGTGCTCTTCGAAAGACAAAAGATGAAATGAGTTAATCATAAAACAATGCCCATTAGGGAAAAGGAAACAAGACCATAAGAAGTAGCAGAAGCATGGAGAAAAATAAAAACAATTAGCTATAAAAAGTATAAAGAATTCCGGCTTGAGGTGTCGATCAGTCCTTCGCAGAAAGGATCATATCCTGGGGAGGACGTTTGAACGCAAACGAGCAACTGCTACGGAGGGAGCAGTTAACATTAGACCAAAATTTTGGACCAATCACAGGAAGTAATCAAACCTCAAATGCACCTCCAAACTTGTAATGCATTTGCAGAAGGTTTTATTGTGTCGCCTCACCTCAAACCGTAAAGTGATGGGAGAATCTCACAAGAGGGGTTCAAGTGCCACAAAACTGGCACCATCTCAGACCAAAAGTGCATTCTATATGGGGTTTAAAGTTTCTCTAAATCGTGCAAAAAACTGTCATTTTTGTCAAATAAAAAATAAAAAAAATGGAGAGAAAACCAAAATATCGTGAACCACCAAGAGGTCAGAAGATGTGCAACATCAAGAAAAGTAAATAATGCCTTCATCACTTCCACTGCGTAATTGAAACAGCAGGAATGAATGGACTCAAGCGTCACCGGGCAGAAATTTATAATCATCATTCAGCTTGTCAGAGGAAGTAAGTGATAAAGCCACTTGGATGGCGACCAGAAACACCGGTGGAGGACGACCCAAGAGAAAAGAGGATCAGGTTTGGAAAGATGAAGTATTCGGGCAAACAATTGATGGAGGACCGATTGTCTCAGTTTGATGATTGGCCAATAAAATTGTTCATTCATTTATTGTTTACTAGATCGGTAATTTCAATTGCTCATAGATAAGACCTCCGCCATTATGGTAGTGACACCTTCCTCACCTTCGTCAGGCGTTTTGTGCATTGATAACCAATTCGATTTTAAGGTGGCAGAGTTTTGAGTTTCCATTTCAGCTGAAGTAGGAGCAGGATACGGAACCAAGCAAATCCATGTGGTTCCTTCTAGTGAAGTAAGGCTAGACCTAAGGTATACCTTCTATTTCAATTCCAAAAAAAAAAACAGATAGTCGAAACACAAAAATCAGCAAAGCTTTTTTTTGCTGAAACGCAGAAAAGAGACCTCTTGTCAAAATTGAGTGACCATGGCTACTAAAGCAACTGATTGACAGTAATGAGCACTTAACACAAACGACTTTGCAGGTGCGAACGCCTAAAAAGTGAGTTGGTTTCTTTCCACGTAAAAGGGACGTTTTCTTAGCCAGACAAAGGGGGTTAAACACAGTTTGCATTATGAGGGTGGGAAGCGGAAGGCCAACGCCTCTCCATTTGGCCCATATGCCTCCTTTAGAGGGCACGACTGACCACATCTTCGAATGCCAAGAGGAAGGAAAAATGCTTGTCCACCGTGTGCTTAATTGTGAACTCGAGAATGACCATGAAAGGACTGAATTTCATACCTCACTCAAATAATGCCACCCAAAGTACCACAACACAGTCGTCAGACCAGTTTCCTCTAATCCACCAAACAATGGTTACTTATTGTTTTGAAAGGTCTTAATGTGGAGATTTCACATTCGCTTGCTGATGGCAGATAGGGCAAAACAATTGTCATACGAACAAAACTGCGTTTGTGGAATTAAAAGCGCACATGCTGACACAGAAGCCACATTCATCTCCTTAAATGGTTTCAAAGTAAATAGTCCTGCGCAGATCCTATTAACAGCAAAGGGGAATGCCATTTGCGCTGGAATGCAATGTAGTAGAATCAGTGATGGTGAAAAAGATGGACGTAGGGAACAGAACGTGAAAATTAACGAGGTGCAAAAAGTGTAAGCAGAGGCAAAGCCAAAGGTTGAGGCAATACCATAAGTCATTTGGCAATTTTTCTCCTATCCTACTTATGTCAAAGGCCTCATGAATGAACTAATACCGTGAAGAATGGTTAATGCCTACATGGGTAGAAACACCAGCCAACATGGCCGTTGGATACAAAGAATATGACCTCACGTAAACAGTAATTATCTCGGATAGGAAGATAGGGTGGCCCTAAAGGATGCAAATTAAAGACTGTGCTTGAATAACCCAGTGAAAAGCAATTTGATGTGGGTAGAGGAGAAAGACTTCACGAATCAAACAAGAAAAACAGCACGAAGTTGGTTGAAGATAGAGTGTAGGCAGGGAAGGCCGAGAAAAGGAAATTTATACGAGCTGAGATGAAGCGTGATTAAGGCTACTTGAAAGTAGGATTTCGATTTGAAAATTAGCGTATTTGGGGGTAGTACACACAGGGGGATGGATGATAAATGAAATAAAGGAGACCAAAGAGTCTTTGGGGTGAAGCGACGATCTCCAAATGGAGTTATCAGGTGCAGAATCAAATGACACTTGTGGCATTAAATGGGTGAGTAACTGTGTCCGTTCATTCCATATCCAATGTTTAGCTTCGAATTACTTCACACACTCAACCTCATTAAGTTCTTCCCCTATCCAAAAGGTGCACATTAAAAATAGGAGCGTTAATAAAGTTCGGCTGCGCTGCCGCGGCAGGGGAACAACTCAAAGTATTGAAAAATGCATGCATGAACATTGCAGTCTTGAGTGTAGAACAGAAAATAGTGAAAACAAAGAAGTATCGTAAATTACATATGTAATGCCTGATGGGGTGAGGATACCTCCAATTAATTTGAGAACAAATAATAATTTTGCATTGAAAGCGTGTAAGAGGGTTGACAGACCTTGGAGAGCGGCCTCAAGCCAAGCCCCACCTTGCAAGAGGCGAAGGTGAAGTTTTCAGTGGAGAATGACGTTGGCCAAAAGAAATAGCTCGAGTTTCAAAGGTCGTCGAAACCGGGGCAGCAATTGCATTTTGCCTACCAAATACGGCCTCTGCGCCCTCATTGTATGAACGGTGAAATCGGACTTAATTTAGCCAAAGTAGAACGAGAAAAGAGCTTTTGAGTTTTGGCGCTTCCAGGGCCATTGAAGAGGACGACGATAAAAAAGTAAAAAGGATGATTTGGATTTTTAAAAACACCAATGATTACAAACCTCCTATTGAAAATGAAGGCAAAGTGACAACGCCATTAGCACGATTTTCGTCCTCAGCCGGATATCAGTGACATGAAATTAATTAAACCATGAGAGGAAAACAACACAGTCTCTTGCCTGTCTGAAGGAAATAAAAGTTTTTTTCCTATTAGCGCCAAATATATGTGCTGTACTAAGGTCTTTATTTGAGCCGGGAGTTACAAATAGGAGACATGCGTCCCTTATCGGTTCATGAGACCCGGTTGTACCGAATAATGCATAAATTCACTTAAACATGTTCAAAGAACCAAAACGAATGTGAACTGCCTTTGATTTATCTTTGACTTTCTGCAACAGAAAAAATTGATGGAAAAAGTTCTGTCGAATCTTATGAGGTGTGGCTGGCGGTTTCACCAAACATTCAGCAGCAGCTTGCTAGCCCGCATGGTTAACAGCCGCGGAAAGTGTTCGCATGACTCCTCCATTGCTAGTACTGTAGGCAATTCGTTCCTAGCATTTGCAAATACACACACACACATACAAGTGCACAAATTTTACATCTCTTTTGACCTTTCCACACCAATAATGCTAGCTGTTGCTTTGTGGTTGCGGACCACAAGTGAAGATGGATATGCGGTGACGGAAGTGCGCGCTTGTGCTACAAAAACAAAAGAAGACTTACGATGTAACGGAATGAACCGTCTCTGAGAAAGCTTGTTAATTCCACCGCAAATCAGGATTCCCATCACGATGGCAAGAGAGTCAACAATATTGGCACCCAATTTGTGCGCAGTTGAGCACCACACAAAAATACCAGATGGCAAGTTTTCTACTCTCAAACGGACTACTTTTCCAAGTCTATTTACCTCGCTTACGGGTTTAACCCAGGAGGAAAAGCAGGAAATTGCACTTTAAGGAGCTATTGCAATGTAAGAAGCATGGAACTGAGAGAAGGATTATTGCATAAAAGATAACCCAATTGCACTTGAGACCTGAGTTTTATTACGCCATTTTGTAAGCGGTTGATTGCGAACTTCATGGACTTATTTATGTACGAGAATTCACGAGAAGTGATAGCATCAAGTCACCGCCCTTCCGCCCAGCATGCCGAGGCAGTGGCAAGGCACGAAGGAAGATGGAAGAAAAAAAGAGGCGAAATAGAGGCAAGGAATAACTCTCGATCAATTTGAACACATCTACCAGCAGTTAAGAGGAAGTACCAATTAAAACAGTTAATAGTGGGCATGTGAAGGGAAAGTCCAACCCAAACCGAGACTTTTGAACTAGCAAAATAAGCAACTTTAAAAAAAGGACAAATACGCGTGAATGTCTGCATGTGTAAACACGTCCTCCGACATTGAAAGTTGCAGCAACCCAGAGAAGCCGTCTATACTGTAAGTTTCAAAAAACACTGCGATCCTTCGAGAATCCACCTTTAATCACACGTTATGATGTGATAAGTACGTTCTTGTATTTTCCAAACACAACACACTTTAAATCGCTAGAACACCCATCAGACCTGCAGTAGCAGTCTGGACACATTAAGCGAAATTTAGACGACCAAAATGCTCCAAGCGAAGGCCCAACGTCCACAGAAGTGATTATCCAAAAGCTGTGGACTAGTGATGAAATCACCATGATCAAAATGGACACTGATGCACAGACGTTGACATCATTTAAGCGTCCCACTACTCAGCTTCCGATACATCTTAGTACCGTTGTGAAACCCTCTGTGTGGGTTAACATGGGCAGGTTTTTCTCGAAGGATCTTGTTCCTTACTATCTTGATACCGTTTGGAATGGCTCAAGATAGGCCTAACGGCCACTATTAAAAGGGTGGCATGCTCGCGACCGCTACAGTCGTCCCCAGACCTCCGATTCTTCATCCCTATTTGCACCGCCTATAAAGTTGCTTCGGCGCTTGTACATTCTGACACGATAGCCAAAGCAGTAAACTGAAAAGGGGCTGCCATCACCTAGTTCGCTTTCACAGAGGTTTAGAACAGGAATAAAGCTGAAAATAATCGTCTAACACCATAACCACATCCCTTGTGGAAGATCAAAACCTAGGAAAAGTTCCTTATTTGAAGTGGGCCGGCGATCCACATACATTTGGCAACGTTTGTCGTATAGAGGCTAGACAGGACCGGGTCCCCAGAAATAAATAGGGAGCAAAGTGAACGACTGGAAAGAGTCCAAACGAAACTCTTGACTAGTAGTTTTATGCAATTCTTTTACAAAAAAAACAAATAACCTGAGAAAAGTATTGTGCTGATGCCACCAATATGACATGATGTGGAAGTTATTAATCCTTTAAGCCCACCACAAGTCCAAAATCCCTTGCTCGAGGTTACAACTGTTGAACTCACCATAATTGTAGGCATTGATAAACATTTGAGTAACGCTCAAGACGCCACCGATAAAGTCGAGAATGAAGTTGCCCACACTCCAGCCGACACAACTTCGACGACGACAGTTGAGAATTAGCTGTGAATGAATGGAAACAGCAACGATAAATAAGAGTACAAACGACGCATGACTGTCGCGAAGTCAGCATGATTGTAGCACCTAACATCTTCAATGCCACATTCATTCATGAATGTGCTCTGATTTTATGAAGTCGTGTATCTCCTGTAAATCAAAACAACGAGATTGAGGAAACTATTAGTCCGGATTGGCTTCCAGATTGCGTGCACTTAGAATTACAATGCTCCACGCACTCATTCCTTCAGACATTCTTTTTCAGCTTACGATGACGTCGGTTGCGTCAAGTTGTATTACAGAATAGTTTTAAAAAGTGGCCTAAAGTATTCACTACTCCATTTTGAAAAGTGCAGCTGTTAGGTTTGGTGGCATGAGAATTGATAAAGGGTTGGAAGTGAGAACCTGGATAACATAAGGCTTAACCAGAAACATGGACAGCCGCCAATGACGAAGGCGACACCGAGGGACGATGGAAGAGTACATACGAGTCCGGACTAAACGATTGACAAAATGAGGTAACATAGTTGTGCGAACAATGTGAGGCATGAGAAAACCGTAGTTATGCAGCATCAAACATAAATGGTGGAGTGGGGTACTCTCGATTGGGTGACAAGAAGTTTTCGAAAGTGACAAGGAACTAAGAAATGGATCAGATTTGCATTTTGCAAACAAAAATGGACGAATTTCCGCGGGACGAAAACGCCTAACCAACTTGTTCTAACTTGTAGCCAATGCCAAACTTGCTGCCGCAGTCGAATCAAGCATTGGCATTTCGAAGCTGAAGCATTAGCTTCTACTTTCAGCTGCTCATTCCATCGATCTTCTTTATCAAGTCGACCAAGACGACTTCGCACTGGTATCTGGAGAGTACGATGCCTTGGCCTTGGTTCAAACTGCTTAGTCCTGCAGGATAAGAGACTTCAACGTCCGCATTTAGTCTATTTGGGACCAGTTTTGGGGACTCTAGGAATAGCTAAGATTCGTAGTTTCAATGATACGTACTGTTGGTTTGATGAGCAAGCTTTTACAAAAGAGGCCGAGTACACTAAGGGTCGTTAAGCGTTCAACGGTACGCCTCTGGAAGACCGATCACAACTTCAAAGAGGGATAGAGTGAAGTGTCAGGTTGACCAAACCTATTACAAACCCTCCAAATTGTCAATCTTCGTGCCATTAACGTCACATATCATCAGAACAACTGAAAATTCCCAAGAAGCATTGCGCATAATTTGAAATGATACTCATATGACTTAGCTGAATAAACGCACAAGTTCACAACCTAGGTGTAAAAAGAAATTATTGGTTTACTTTCCTACTAAACACACCAGGTCATGAGTACTTGGACCCGGAGTTCACCTCGAAACGTTCAAATCGGTAGAAAATCAGAATGTTCAGTTCTAAGGCGTCAAAATGCTCCCACAACGGCAGTAATGGTGGCGAGTGTGGTGAAGGTACTCCAAAACATTTGTATGCATAAATCACGAGGAGTCTGAAGCAAATGTGGCCGAAGTGTTGACCTTTAGGTAGGTGCATACTGAGTGCCGTGCTTTTCTGATTTGCAAGAAGCTACTTCGCTTTCGTGAACAGATGTGAAGGGTCCTTGTCAGCATTTCGAAGATGCGAAATCACATAAGAGGAGACATGTTCTTTCAATTCAGTACGAAACGTTTTAAATTTCACGCCAATTGATAGTTAGACCCTAAGGAGATGTCCCTTACCATACCAGATTTTCATCTGTTAACACCGCTTAGACAAGGGATTAAAATGGTATTCAAGGCACTGACTCATGCAATAAGAAAGAAATAGTGAAAAGAAAAGCTCCCGGAGCCAATGGTTACTAGGCGGAATTCAAATAGCCCTACGAACAGACTAAAGCAAGAAATCGGTGGTTGAGACTAAGTGATTAAGGAGCATATAAAAGGTGAAAGACTGAAGTCGCGAATTCCATATAACAATTCTTCGAAGTCGTCACATACAAGCTCGGCCAATTGCATTAACATGACCTATCACACAAATTAATCATTCAGCCCTAACCTGAACGGATTGCAGGATCTCAACCTCAGCCATTTGAAGCTAAGAAGGTATTGTAAGTATTAAGGCGGGCAAAGTAGGTAGAAAGCTATTCCCTTCTGTTACACATAAAAAGAAATTCGAAGGAAAGAAAGACTGGAGAGATGATTCGTCCACCGAACGGAAAGGAATCGAGACATATAGACGAAAGAGTCCGACAAGATGAAGTAGTCGTGACGCGCAATATTGCAGTGTTTGAAAAAAAAAGTGTCCACCACGATACAGTGAGCCCCAACTGAGTCAGCACTATGAGATACTACAAAGAGTCAACTCATTTCCACGCCAGGAGGGAAAGAAGGAAGAGGAGGGACGAGTTCTGGCACAGACCTTCTCACTCCTGAAACCATGAAACAAGTCGCATCCGTATCGTGCTGCAGATCGAAGAAAGCTCTCTTCGAAGGAAATAGACATTCAATCTGTGGAAAGATGGCTGACTTACAGAAGGTACGGAAGGAGAGCAAAACAACGGAAATCTAACGCAGAAAAAGGTTAGCAGGTTTTCGTGCTAAAAGCAAAGATGAGATTCTTAAATATGCCTCATTCAAACCCAAAATGTGAAATTCCGATAGCTATCTTAAGGTTGAAAACACGAGCCGATTTGGCAACTCACAACTTTTGGTTGAATTGTAGAGAAAATATTTTCCTGGAGGTGGTTTAAAGTATTGTGTATGGGAAAAGCAAAAATGCACGGACCATAGTAGCATGCCCAACAAACCCCAAATTTCCTTGAAGATCTGCAATTCATTGCCTATGAAAAGAGGACCGAACGAAGCCAGAATGGTTGGACAACTTTGTGAATCCTTCAACGTCAAAACTGTCGTGCAAGTAATAATGGGACGATGGCATAAGCAGCACTCAGCTTTGACTAACTTCCAAACTGACATAACATCGCTTGGTTCGCTTCAGAACGGAAGCATAAAGTAGTCACAAGATATGAAAGACAAAAGAAAACATAGCTCACCTGCGGAAAGTACTTGATTAACGTGACAAAGAGTTTAACATAGGAGTAGAGGTAGAGAGCGGTGAGCCAACTGACGACACCAGCAGCTGCCAGAAGAGTTGATGTGAGGATGAAGAGGATCATCAAGCAGGAGAGTGCAATACAGACTTTTGAGACACGTTGGTTTCCCCTCTGGATAATGAAAAAAAGTGTACGCCTTATATGGACCGGGATCTTCAATTGTGTTTGGCAGCGTGAAATTATTCATGACTCCGCAACTCGATCCCCAGACTTGTAATACTTCGGTGATGACTTTCCAATCCTTCAATGGGCTAAATACGATAGCTAATCGCAAGCCGGCATTCCCTGTCGCACTTCTAGACTTATCCTGGCTACTGCATCACTGGCAGTAGTAAAGGAAAAAAGGGAACATAAGCAACCTCTTGCAGTCGGTTACATATGCTAAAACTCAGTAGGCACACAGTTCCTAGCCCCTGAGCAAGATCAACTCAGTTATAAAATCAAACCACTGATGACAAAGACAAGAGCATAAACATCGAATACAAGGCAGACACTACGTAGTAGAAGACCAGTTTTCTTTTAACCTAGTTCCTATCAGGTTAGATGTCACCTCCTTCACTCAAATCTTCTGCACAGTATACAACGCTTCACGACTAGCTCACTCGCCGAAGTGGATTCACGCAAGTCACAAACAAGCCTCATAATCAAGTAACACAGAGATTATGGCGAGTTCACACGAAATTCGGAACAATAGCGTTCAAACTTTGGAGAAAAATAAAACAGGCAGAAGTGTGAACTGCCGGTGCAGATTTATGGCCACCAAATGACCGCTGACTCACTTCGAAGAATAGGCACTGAATGATTACCACCAGCATCACGGCCACTCCATGAAGACTAAAGAAGAGGTCATTTATTTCAACCGGAATGACACCGAGAGAGTGACGTGCAAAGTACTGCTCCTGAGAAATGAATAAAAAAGTAATAGCTACTGAATTATTTAAATAGGGAAGGGACTCTATAGGGAGAGATCCCTCCAGTCAGAGGTGGTTAACCAAAGCCTTGATGACAGTTTTACCTGAATTCGGGAGACAAAAAAAAGTCCAATATTGAAGGCGCTGTAGCATGCGAAACCGATGATGTTGAAGACGACGAAGTCGAAACTTAAGCCTGTCACACTAGGAAAACAAGGCGAAAGACTCCATAAATATGCAAACACTTTTATTTGTGCCTTAATCGCAAATGGTAAAATACAAAACCTTGCATAGAAAACTGCATTTGAAGCCTCGTTTAAATTCAAAAATAACGTGCGAATCCTCAAACCACCCTTATGAATGTAAATCAACTAATTACAAGGGATTTATTCCAATCCGTACATAAAGGCAGGTAAGAAATGCATCCTTTCAATTTCAATCCAAATGCCCCCACCATGAGTAGAACATTTTCGTCGTTTCACGATACGACAAATAAAAATTTGCTAGACCAGTTGATAACAATGCTTCCCATCCCCATTCCGAAAAGGAGGTCAAAAAGTTAATCTTTTGCAATTATTTTTATAAATGAAATTCTGAACTCTGTCCAGAGAATGAAGGCGAGCCTAGTAAGTCCACAAGCACGGTTACCGATACGTCCCCTCCTAGTTTATCTGCCTGACTGCAGAAACTTAACTACCGTTTCCCGCCCTAGCTTATAGCAATCGAAAGTTCAAAATTAGATTGTAAACAGATTGATTGTGCTCAGAGAAATGAGGTTGATGTAGAATTCTCATACCTCAGGAGCAATGGCAGCAATTGAGTCGAGAACTCAAGGTTAAAATTGTGGAACCCAGGTGGGGAAGGTAGTGAGTTCAGTACACAAAGAACTACAACCAATAATTAACAATTCATTTAAGCACTTAAATCAACTTCCCTTAAGGAGACAGCAGGAAGACTAGTCACAACGATAACGGCGATACCCTTCAAAAGTAATCATTGCCCTTTGGCAGAGGAATCACAAAAGTAAACTTTCCAGGAGTTCTGAGAGCAATTTCTAGCGTAAGTATCTGATCTTAGAATATTTCGCATTCAAAATCAGTCCAGCTCATATGAATTCTGACACCCTCGATGAGACTAAAAGTACTAAACTCGCGAACAAAGTTGGCCTTCAATGTAGATTATTAGCTTAATAAACATGTGTACAACAGTAATAAATACATATAAGAGGAACAAATCACACAAATTCCAATCAGATTTTAATGTTCCGGCACTAATATTTATAGCCGGAACCATTAATCGAATAGAATTGTCGAAATTTCCCAAACGACCGAGATTATTCAACTGCAACTGCTCTAAAAGTCGCGACTTGGCACCTGCATTTGCAGTCACTTCAACGCACATGCTAAAAGTAATAAATCAAGAGAACCAAATATCATTCCAATTAATAAAATGATGATATGCACTACCGTCCGACACTCATAAGTAGTTGGTAAGAAAAAATAGCAAATTCAAAAAAGGAATGCTCAAGTCTGCCACGAATTTCAGGACTCACCTTTGTCGTCGACAGTTCAAGACGACTTGGGGGTAAAACGATAAGGTCCAAGCGAGAAAATAAGTCCAACCAACAATCTGCTGAAGTATTGACAATGACTTTTGGTGATAAACAGTTATCCTTGCGTGCAAACGCTCAAGGCTGCAAAAGAAAATAGATTCGACAATTAAAGAGTAAAATAGTCGAGCAGTAAGAGAGCCACACACTGTGTGATGCTGAGGTTTGATGAAACAAGACCAAGCTCAACTACACCGGGCTTTCGCGTAGCAATTGATGTTTGATACGTTCTATTTGAACCAACTTCAACTATGAACGGGTCCAGTGGTTTAATAGGTAGCTCTTCAGTTCTATTGATGTAAGTGCCTGCAACGTTTCGGTACGTGAACTTGAATGTTGAACGAACCGGCAAGGGTTCTCTAAAAATGGAAGAAATTCAGAGTATTATTATTTTCGAACTACAGGATTGCTAAGTAATACCAGCCATAAGCTAGACAAACAACAAAATAGATTCAAACGAACCTAAACTGGACGGAAAAACGTCTGTACTCTCCCAACGCCATATCAACCGAAAGAGGGTCAAGAACAACATCAGAAGCGATATAAGAATCATTTGTTAGTGAAAAGACAACCATGTTCGAAAGAAATAGAAGAACCCCGACTGGGGCCCAGAAACCAAGCGCTCTCATCAAACTGAGTAAAGAAGCCGGGCGCGAGAATGCCCCCGCGCTGTTCAGGCTAAAAGGCATTTAAGAATGCGGCTTTCTCAAGGTTGAAGCTGTTACGATTAAATAAATGGCATTTTAATGCTCACCGAAATACAGTCGAGTAGAGAGGACCAAAAAGGATCTGAAAATCATATATTAGTTGAACGGCTTTGTGTTGAGAAACTGCTGTGCAATCTGTAACATTACCGATATTTGTCAAAATTAATCAATCATGCTAAAACTCATCATTAAGTGCCGCGTTTATCATTATACTGTATACTGAGTTGTAATACTGATAAACAGAACTGTTCATTGAACACTATAAGGCTCTGTGCTAAACTCAGAATCTTTCATACCCTCTTACCTTAAACATGACAGCGAATTGCCCTACTGTTTTACGAGCATGCAGAACTCTAACAGACCGATACCTTTTTAGCTTAGCTATTCGCAGTATCCCACCTTATAGACGAATGGAATACAGTACATATGAAGCCTCGAGATCCCCCACGACTTGGAAGAAGGCATTTAGTTGGGCTGATTTCGCATGTTTTAGGTGGGGATGAAGAAAATGGGCCGTGGCTTAACCCAAAAGCCAGCCCACGCTTAAAAGAGCAAGACACATACCAGCTTAACCACCAGACATACAGATGGTTACATATACAAAATGTTGCAGCACATATTAACATTTTGTTCAATAGTATGCTTTACCCTACATTTCGCTAAGCCTTTATTAAAATGCAATATCAGAAGGCATGCTACTCTTCCGGACACATATATTAGAGAGGATAAAATGATGTAACTCCTTCGGTGTGTTTCACAACAGTACATATTTGCCGTTCAAGTTGTGCTTTGTAAAAAAAGCTGAGTGGTCAATGCGAATCTAGTGCTTGTGGAGTATGTCGACCGTTCTTTGGACTATTGCGATTGCATCTCAATCTTCAAAGCCCATGTAAAGTCTGTCCTCCTTATCAATGCAAAATAAAGCTTCTTAGATCCACTCTTTACTTATGAAAACTAAGGCTAAGGGTCAAGAGGGTAGGGCAAAGGATGTGAAATCCCAAGCCGATAGCACTAACATAAACGCCAGAGCATCTGCCACCATTACTGAGAGCTGGACAGACTAGGCAGTATCAAAACCTTCTTCTCTTTTAAGGAGCTTTATCAGCGGTCAACTCTGTGAGCATTCTGTACAAGCAATTATACTATAAACGGTGCTATTAGAACATTTTTATGGGCTATATGAGCCAGTTATCATAGTCTAGGTGATCAAGGTAGGCTACTCAACCGCAGAGTCACTGATCCCCTCATTAGCTTCAGCTGTAGCTGGGGTTCCGATGAGTTTAGAAGAAGAGGGATTTTAGCAAACAGGACCCTTGATGACTATTTGGCCCTAATGGATAGGTAGTGAAACACTGAATTTTGTAAAAAGGAAACCACAGCACTTAACACGGTCTCAAAGAAGTTTTTCTGTTCACAGGTTTTAATCCCTTGTTATGATGGTACATGTAAAACCCAGAACTGCGATAGAAGCCGAAGGCATATGCTAAGCTCAGTTTCCCCATGGTAAAGGAAAATCAAGGTTTACCTTTAAAGTCCATTTACCTCATTTGCATCGAAAACTTTGTTGGTAATGGCGTGAAGGTACTTTTACCTTCTAATGCCACCGAATGTAGCATCCCAACAGTCCTCATTCGATAGTTGAAGCCAGGATTCTTGCCGAAGTGTATACTTTCGGCCAAAAGGGAGAAGGTGATGCTTTTGCATGGCCCTGATGTCCGTCATCTATAACTTTAGTTCGACAGCCAAATTAATAAATTCAAAGACTTGATTCTCAAAGCATACTGTAATATATATTAATGAGTTTAAGTTACCTGAATTGGGGAGGGACGAATTTTTGTACGTGAGGAACGCGAGAATCTTCCAGCGGAGTGATGATGCCTAATAAACCTTCTCCAACCAATCCTCTCATGAAGCCAGAGGTTCAGGTAACCGAGGAAATCTCACATTGGTGGCAGGGCCAGTCGACATCCAGAAACACGGAACTTGATGACCGCTTTCTCCTCGCAAAGGCTGACCTCGAGTTCTGCTACCCTGCTCGGAGAATGCCTTTGCCACTTCGCGCCTTATTGCATGACCAACACTGCAAAGCGATGGACGCAGATATCACTCTCACCTCAGACGTAGAAAAATGCTCTGAGGTCTTCGCCAACAGAAGAATCAGTTTTTGCTTCTGACTTTTTCAGCATTTTCAGAAACCTGAAAAGTAAAATGAGAAGTTCGCGAGAAGTTTTCAGTTCTTCAAAGACTGCTGTCCTCTCGGCGTTACCTCATGGAGGGCGACCTACCTGCCTTGACAGAACGACTAGTTCAGATGAGAACAAACAGAACGAGTCGTCTTTTCAACGGAGTTCAGCACCCCTAATCATTCGTACACTCGCGACAGACGATTATCTTTCGACAGGAAAAGGCGTGCGCATCCAAGGGGTTCCCCTAAGCAAAGCAAGTCACAGTTTCCTTGGTCGTGTCTGCTTCCCTCTCGATCCCTTACTCTAGTGCGGGTATGGGGCAAAATGGAAGGCCGCACATGCACTTTCCTTTTGGACTCAGTGGCAGCATATTTGTTGCTAAACCCCTAGGACTTTCCGAGTATTAGTAACAAGTTATGTATCGCTCTGCAGAAGGAAAAGAAATCTCGGTAATATGAGAAGCATCTATCAGAATCTCAGTCGGGAAGGAAGGTTGGGAGGTGAATTCCGTGCTATTTCCAGACCTCGCCTGGGACGTACTGTTAGGAGTCGACTTTTTGCACCAAACCCATCGAAGGCCCACGAATAGGGTACCGACCTCTCAGCAAAAGAAAGATGCAGACGACTTTGCAGGTTCCTCTAAGAGATCTCTGAGTTCCACTAAACCCTGTTACCGACGATGAGAGGAAGGAACTGCACTCGCTCCTAAAGAATTACTCGCAAACATTGCGCGGACTATTCCTGAAACACTGCATTACTTATCTTGACAACGTCCCCGTTCCCAGGAGAGGAATCCAGCAACATAACTTCAATCTCCGACTAGTATTAGGTCGCCCTTGGAAAGGAGGCCTGACGCTAAAAACCGAAGATTTGTAGCTTTCTTTTGAATGCACTCAAGTTTCTGAAACGCATTATTTGTGCTGACGGCATGGCGGTCACGAAAGACAGAAAAAGGCCGTGTGAGAACGTGGCCGCAGTTTCCTTGGTATGGCTAGCTATTATCGGCGTTTTGTCGGGGATTTCGCCTATATCGCGGGTCCTCTCTCCAAGTTAATTAAGGCGTAGGCGATGAAGGAGTTTTGTTTGGAAAACGACCATGCAGATACGATACCGCTTGTGGTCTTACCGAACCTCGATGCTGATGCTTCACAGTTTGTGCTGGACACAGATGCAAGCGATGTTGCGATAGGCGGAGTTCTATTCCAAAAAGACAAAGACGGGAGAGAAAAAATGGGTCGCATACGTCAGCTCACCCCAAAGCAACAAGACAAGACAGAAGTGTGCAACAGAACGAGAGTTGTTCGTCATTTGTACAATGATTAGGCAGTTTAACCACCACTTGGCAGGAAAGCAGTTCGTCGTGAGGACAAACCATCAAGCACTGACATTGTTAAAGACGAGGAAGGAGATCGACCGCTCGGTTGCAAAGTGGTACGAAGAACTCTAGCAATACAATTTCATAGGAAAAGAAGCTCTCTTGACAATGCAGATGCCCTGTCATGGAGACCTTTCACCTTCCACCTGCTTTTGAGCGAAACTATCATCCGCCACTGGAGAAAGAAGTAGAGCTTCGACACCGATACAGCTCTAGTTTATGAGAGACATAGAACATCCTCAGCCAAGCCCACAATTGAGGAGATGAGCTAGAAAGCCAAAAAATATAGCAAAATTGGGAAAAACTTTTCCCAGAGGATGACAGTGCGGTAAGTCTCAAACGCCTGGAGTCACATGAGCAACTTTACCATGCGGGGGACGGGAGGATGGTTCACGCTGGCATCGGATGTCTCCGATTTTCATCGCATGCGCTCCACGTGTACCAGTTTTAAGAAGCCACAGCGCACCGTGGTAGCCCCTATACAGTCGATGCTCACGGGCTTTCCAGAGGAGCAAGTAGGCATCGGCTCCAAGAGAGAATCGTTATAGTTTGGTGATGGTTGCCGAATCATTAGAGGCGCAGGATGCTGAGTCAGTGACAACCGCATTCTTTAACTGCTGGATCTGTCAACACAGCGCACCTGATTCTGTGCAAAGCCTTTGGAGTCCGTAAAACGTGTACTACGCCATGTCACTCTCAGGGCAGTGGGAAAGTAGAAAGGACAAATCGTACTCTTATGGACCTTCTGAAGGCCTTTCCCAATGGAGTGCAGCCCGAGGATTGGAATCTGCACCTACGACGGGCTCTCCTAGCCTACCTAGCCTCCGCCCACAGCTTGACTGGTATCTCACCTTTCAAGATGCTAAGGGGTAGTGGTTTGAGAGTTCCTTCGCACGTTCCTCTTCCTCAGAAGAAACCGTTAGTGAATAACAGTTCTTATTATATCTTACGACTAAAGGAAAACCTCAGGAAAGTGTTTGATACCGCGCGCAGACAGCTGCAGAAAGCATGTACAGGGCAAATGAAGTCCTACGATGGCGAGAACCAAACGGCTATAGCCGTAAACTACGGGATAGCATAAAACCAGTCTAGTAAAGATGTTTATTCATCACAACGGTTTAAAAATTCGCTTGCTGTACCACAACAGTGGAGCATGCAGCCATTTACCAAGCATTGTAATACTTTGTTCACATGGATACATGACGTTTGGCAGTCACTTTGGGATTTGTATGGCCCTTGTAAACGTGGTCTGGCCCTCAGATCATGCTCAAGTCCTTTGGATCTGTTCATTTTGAAATACATATATTCAGCCTCACTCACTACCTTCTTCCACTCAATGGGATGTCTCGGGATGCTACAAGCATGGCTGTAATTCCTTCCATCCTACGCTCAGAATCAGGAATCTCTATCCTTGATAAGGAGTGGATTGCTTTGGGAAATTTCAGTAGGCTTCCCTTACGGTGTAAAAAGTTTGGGTAGAGTTTGTAGCCTCCCGAGACTTCCCACAGGTTAGAATAAGACAGTAAGTGCAGTCGAATACACGTATTTTAGGGTGAACAAAGGAACCAGGTCTGGGCTTGGCCCTAATGCCGACCCACGCGTATAAGGGCCAGACGAATTTTAAAGTTACAGCATAAACAAGGTATTACAGGGTTAAAATGTTACAGCGATGAAGGATCCTTACGTTCTTCCAGCACGAGATCGGTGTTAAAATGTTGGCCTCCCTTCTGCAAGAACAATTTAAACCATAGTAGTATGCAGCGCTACAGCACTCTGCATAAAATTACTGTTCAATTTATTTGTAGGTTTGTCCAGGAATGCGTTCTGATATAGGAGCATTGATTTTGGGCGTCGCTTTCTGGACTCCTACTTTAAGTGTTAGAACAACAACCTTATATTTTCAAAACTAAGGTGTTAATCACTTTTGTGATTTTTCTAACTTATAACATGAGAATAGATCTCATTGGTAAACGCTTCCAAAATGGATATACAAATATGTTCTCCTGAATTCCTCTAAACTTTAAAAACGAGTGGATATTTTGTGAAAGCAATCACTCTACTTGCATGGTGAAGAACAAAAAAGAGCCTTTCTATGTGTAGGACTACCCGGCCTATCCTCAGGCACTTAAATCTCTGACTTTACAAGAGGATCGTACGGGAAAGGTTTATTAGACATCTTTATTCCGCGGATGTCTTTGCGTTCCTCGTAAACTGGATTTGTGTCGAAATTGAATTCACGCCTCTCACCCATAAAGGCAAACTCAAAAAAACCAGTATATATTTCACAGCCCAGTCTCCGCTGCTGGCCAGTAGAGTTCCGCCATGTGGCTTTCACTCCCCTGCCAACGCATAAACTTTGTCTTCGTAACCGACCTGGGGTGGACCCGTATATGACTTAATCTTGTTATGGTGTACTGTTAAAGGCTGACTGACGATTCCCACATTCCGGATGAGGTAGTTCGTAGTCGACAGGACTTTAATCATTAGGTGCGGTTCCTTGTGCCAGGAGTGTTATGTTAATATTGAACATATTCTAAACAAGCAATGTTACAAATTGTAAGTTCGATAAAATTTGTACAAATAATAATTGTTCGTCGCAAGACCCTTTTACTTCTAAAATTCTAAATTCGAAGTATCGTTGCTTTCTTGCTTTGAATCTATGACCATAGTAGTTTCAGTAAATCTATAAAGGTTATGAAATAGATGAGTTTCAAGCTTTCTCAATGTCGTTGCCATTAGTTACGCTTTGTTGTATGTGATGCTCTAGTGTGGATTTATAATCGAAGCCATGTGCTCAACCATAATTAATCTTTCTGAGCATGAACTCGAGACACTGGATTATTCATATGAAAATGCAACCGCGATAATCCTTGATAAAAACAACATTCGTGACATAAATACGATTTCTTTCATGACAAATGTTCAGCAGGTGCGATTTGGATTCTCATCAAAACGAGTCGATTGCAGCTTTCAATTGCGAACAATTTGCTGAGAGATATGAACGGGTTGGAGAATCTTACCAATATAACAATCCTAAATCTTGCTTATAATGAGATTGAAACAATAGATTGTATGTTGTGCTTTTTGGGTTCTTTAGCTTCGTAGACTTGGACTCGCTTACGCATCTCACGTGGCTGAACTTGTGTGGGAATCGTATCACAGTAAATTCATAGCTAGAGCTGTTTTAACCGTACTAGAAAATTGAAAATCTATCCCACAATTTCGCTTTGAAGCACTTAGATTTATCAGAGAATGAGATTGAACAGCTAGGCGATCTGTCAAATTTATTAAAACTGAAGGTATGTGGTGGTTATTTTAGTGGATATCGTCTTTTAGACGTTGCTTCTCCATTGCAATCGAATTGCAACATTGAAAACGGCAGAAGCCTTTCTCCCTCAGTCTTTGTGTATCCTGTCATTGGCTGAGAATGACATCCCCAATTTAACTGAGGTAAGGCACTTTTGCGCTATTTATTGGAAAAACGTAGTTTAAATACCTTGCCCGCTGTAGATCCCTCCTTCAACTATCAGTACAGGGCAATTTGTGTGCATTTAATCAGTATCCTTTTCAGTTCTAATTAACCACACTGTCTCTAAAATCGGTCCTTTTGCCGCATATGCTACCGGGTCACATGAATGTAGCCTTCATTCTTAATCAGCTCATGACAGTCGACTGCTTGCGTTAGTCTAAACGAGCGAACCAATGCGAGATATCTTTGGTCAGATGATTACATCTTGCCTGCTTGAACTACTGGCTGTAGGAATAAAGCACAATAAGTACGTTCATAGTGTCCTATTTTTGATTTTAACGCTATCAGAACCTCCAGTTAGTTTTTACTTAAATACGCATGTTTACCTCCTGACTCTGGGCTAAGAATACCTCACAGTCGGAGTTACATCCTTGCACTATTACCAACTTTGAACTTTATTGATGGTAATCAACCTCTGCAAGACGAAAGGTGAGTGCACTCTCAATGCTCTAAGTAAATGCTCATCTCAGGTTGTTAGGTGAATGGATAGCAGGATCCGGCGCTGTTCACAGGTGCAGCACTGGAGGTGAAGCTGCTCTCATTGAATTCTTGCACAGTTTGGATTCAGAGGTAAGTTTTCATAATCACAACAGCCAAAATATAGTAACGTGAAATAGCATAATTACTATCTTCTTAAAATACCAAATGCATTGCCTTTTTGCCCGTCTCGTTCCAGTCACCGCATCAAGTGGGACCAAGATTCCGCCAACGGAGCGACGTCACACCTTATGTTGCCTGTTCGAGTGCATCTGTGTTGAAATGCGGCCTTACCGCAACGAATGACAACACCACTCCTCCTATTTCACGTCGTGATACACCCCCAAGATGGTTGCAACGAGCGCGTAGTGCACAAAATGTTAATGCGACCGCTGCCGTCGCCGCTTGTGAGTATTTTGTAAGGTTGAGAATTTACTTGACTGGCTGGTCATTTCTACCCTACCACTATCGTTTGGATATCTAGAAATAATGACTGATGGCGTAATTTCGACTCCAAATATCATGGTTACCATTTTAACTGAACTCTCAACTAGTGGCTCAGTTCATGTCTATCTCAACATTCACAGAGAATTTTAGGGATGAGTAGTGAAATTTTTTAAGATGCCTAGGCGTAGCAAGGTTTGGAAGTGGTTTGGATCACACTTACACGAAATTGTCGAAAAGCTATTGTGTTTTGCCTACCGCTCTTAATGAAGAGCTTAACAAGTCTGGAGTCGAGTGTTTTGGAAACTGGGCTGACGTATTTGGTGCTGATCGCTATATCGCATGCTGGAATTCTCCATAGCGCTATCGTGTAGTGGTTCCCTTAAAGCCTATCTGTCCCTAGTGGGTGTGAGTTTCGCAAGCAATGTCTTTTATCACTGTACGGTTTTGAATAGATGCATTTGTAACCTTTATTGCTCGCTAGCCATAAGCATTGGTTTCTAGGCTGACTCATTACATTTTTATTGCTTATGAGTTGGACCTACTTAACACTGCTATTTTGGTGGTCTTATAAATGTCAACACTTTGTTGCTCCCATTGATGCCTATTAGACTTACGACTATATCTTTCTTTTATAGCTATATGCCTGGCTGACTCTGCCAACGGCGTTAGGGTAAGTTTGTCACAATGATCGAGTGATTATACTACTTACAGACCCTGTTGCAAGTTTATCTGCACTAGTTCTGTATAGTTGGACTTAGCCGGTTCGCTCAATTCATCTAACCTTTAGAACGTAAGGCCTTTCCAATGCCAACCACAAATTCCTGCAGCCTCCTGCAACGCGATTCCCACCCTCATGAATCCTTGGTACGTTACTCCGATCTATTTTTCAAGGAAAAGAGAGCTCAGTTTTTGCACTTAACGCTTATTTTCCATCTATCCTAGTGTTCCACATCTTCTTCGTTCCGAATCAGTCTTCATTCCAATCGATAGTAGGGTGGAATTTGAAGAGATGGGGGCTGAAGCGACAGTGGGATCTCCAAAGAATGTTGCGCAAACGGTTTCTGTTGACTTGCCTGCTGATTGGCACTCTCAAAGCGCTTATGGGCCAATACGGTAATTTGTGTGATCAAATATAGCTACTAATTTAATTTAACTAGCACTTATTTATTCTCCATTTTGGACCAGAAGTGAGAACATACCTGTGTTGACCGACACACAGAAGACACATTACTCGCCACACTTTTTGAGGAGTTTGACAGCACTTTCCCAAAAATTGGAGTCTGTTTCCAGTTCCATTGGAGAGACAAAAGAAGTAGATCCCAAAGCCAGGTAAGCTTAACCTTAGTGTTTGATATTAGAGAAATACGGGTAGCTAATTGGATTTCCAAGTACACTGATAGAAAAATCTCACTTGAGAATGAGGCATGAATAGCTAATGATTTAAGAGGTCTCATAGGAAATAACATTGTCTTGTGTGTTATTATTTTAAGCTCCTCTTAATTATGACCTTTTGGGTACTGGACACCTGCATTCCAGATACATAGGGAATAAAGATATAATGATTTTTGAGAATCTGCTTTCTAGAGGCTATGAAGCTTGCGGATTGGAAAGCCCCTTGAATGGTCTCAAAATGATGCAATTAACTATTGACGTGTAGTGCTTTAACGGTATAAATACCTTAACTGACTCTAGGTACTTGATTCCTTCTTATTTGAGTGGCTGTTCTCGCCCGTTTTATTGACTCAGACTTATGTAAATGAAAGTCCCTAAGTGGTTCCTGAAACCACCTTTCCTGAAACCTGAATTATAATAATTTCTTCCTCTTTAGAGTGTAGCCTTTGAAGAATTCTGTGAACTGCCACATCTCTTTTATAAAACCTGTAAAAGATGCGCGAGACTATTCCAAGTTACCGGTTTTTTTTCTTTTGAAATTGCCAAATCAGCTGTCGTTTATCTGCAAACGTTAGTGGTGTTAATAGCAGTGTCATGACTAACAATTCCGTCTTTTGAATGCAGGAAATCTTCGTCGGTGCCTGACGTGGAGAACAATCGACACAGTGACGCTTCTCCGGTTCATCGACTGCAGTTTTCGTGTGGTGTCCTATCCTCCTTTCTTCAAAATCGACCTCACACCGATGACGGACCTGCTATCAACGTGATATCAGAAAAGGCTGAACATCAGTGAGAAAATCTGTTGTTTTGAAAAAGGACTGTAACCGCTGCTAGAGCGTCCAATTTAATCAGTTTCAGTGAATCAGTAATTTGACATTCATTTTATGTCTCCTGTTACTTGTGTCTTTACTTTTAGCTCCAATGATGAAGCTACTGACAATTGCAGTCCTCTGTCAGAACACACTTTTGTTGTTGGTAAGCGTGGTCTTGAATAGGAGCGTTGTATTTTATAATTATACTTCCCAAAATTCAATAAAACGCTTGTTGCCTTTTAAATAAATCCGTAAACAGCGTATCTATGCATTGCAAAGCATTCGGAAATTATTCGCATGAATGCTCTTTAGGACTTCTCTAGACATCTGTTTAAGGCAACAACTTCGATAGGAGAAAGTTTTTTGGTAGTGAATTGTGAGAATCGGATAAGCCAATCTGCCTTTCTCTACCTTGCGTACAAAGTATGGCTTGTTTTATTTTTTTTTCGCTGATAGACCCACCGTCAGAGGCACCTAAGTTGCCTGAAGGTCTGGAAGCAAAGGTTCTGGCGTTGCGACGTCAATTAGAGGATCTTCGAGTACTCTCAGCCAAGCAAGAGCGTGAACGTCTTCGGCAAGCTAATGATATTCGACGTCTTGCTGAGGAAGTGGGTCTTTTTGCTTCGATTACTAAATTTTTTGAGGTGTGGTATGAGGGTAGCAGAATAAAGAACTCTCAAAGTGGAATTTGAATAAGGCCATTGCATTTTCCCAGTCTTTCCCATAAATTGGATGCCATCTCTTTTGGACGAACCTTCATTGTCTTTGTTAATTGACATTCGTGTACTAGCGTTTGTCAATAATTACTTCTCTTGGAGTGATGGGGTAATTACTTTAAGCCTCCATCAGTTGGAGTAGGGAAATCGTAATTGAGAATTAGCAAATCAGTTAAAAATGACTATGTTTTGTCACACTGCTTTCACGTGTATCGGCGGGCGTGTTGTGCATTAATGAATGTTTGCCTACCGAGGGAATGGCTTGGATCACATAAACATAAACATTATTCATCCTCCAAATGGTTAACTCTCGACCCATTTTATCCTTTGAAGGTCGAGATTGACCCACGCTGGTGGGCATTCATGCACATTCCAGTGTCTCTCCAGGTGACAAATCGGCTATAGGTAGAGGTCGAAAAGCATATTAATATCTTTTAATTTCAGGTGCGCAGCTTGAAGGTGTGGAAAGCCTCCGTCCTGCAGCACCGGGACGTCAATCATCCCGCTGCAGGTGACTGCAAACACCATGCGTTCCAATCGGTGACGGATCCTAATCTGGCCTCTCAGAGGGTCTGGAGCGTGCACACTTCCACTGTCTCACCTTCACTCTCCACGTTGGTAGCCATTAACACCTCGTCTCCCACTAACGCTACGGAGAACTTTGGCGTGGCTACTGTGTATGACGTGGAAGGGGAGGAGGGTGAAGGCGACGAGGAGGTTGAAGAGTGAGTGTAATACTTCAATTTGTTTGCATGGCATTTTGGACTCCAAATGTTTGGTTTATAGGCGCTGACACGGGTGAATTCTGGTAGAAGTGGTTTTATATCGACAAACACCATGTGATTAGAATAGCGTAATACGTGTCAGACGATAAAGAGGTGGCTGGGATTTCTTCTTCTCTGCAGAGGATTTTCTCTAGCGCCGTGTGCCTCTATTCAAAGTAGAGCTGACAGTACAGCTTTTCGTGTGCTTGGTGTCAGGATCCTCTGAAGTTGTTAATTTGTATAATTGGAAGGAGTTGATTTTATTAAAGGCGCTCTTACCGCCCGTTTCGGCTCCATTTCTACAGGCTTATCACTTTATTATCGGCCCTGTAATGACTACTAGGACCCTTAAGGTCTGCGTGGGTCTGTAACTGGCCTATGAGATGACTGAAATTCAATATCACTTCCGCATACTTAGGACAGCAACGCTTTGTGAAGCCTCGGATGATGGCGAATGCGGGCTTGTCAATGTGTTTTCATCAGTTGACAAGTTTAAATACAATACTTTTCGTATTCCATTAAATCTTGACCCCTATAATGCATTCCTATGCAAATTTCTCTCCACTTTAAGTCCGCTTACTAGGTGCGCTTCCCTTCACCTCCAAAATTTTACATCGTTTCAAGTTATTAAATCACAAAAGTTCAAGAGTGTGATGTAAATCTGCCTGCCTTGGAAAACAGGTGTCACTCCTCTTCATAGCGATTAAAGGTATTATATTCAATTTCGGGAAGAGTCTACGAAATAGCGAGTTGAACTGATGGAAGGCCTACTTGTTTCGCATCAAAACAGACCCTTTTTCCCGGCCTGCACTTCCATCACCCGGATGGGGGAAATCATCACAGAGCGTTGGGAAGTGATTATCGCACTTCTTATTAATTGTGGTTCTTCACCGCCTTTGGCTTACTTTATGAAAATGAGGTGTCTATTTGGCTTTGTCCACTGAAGGAAGAATCTCTGACACCCATTTTTATACAAGACTCTATTGACGGATGATCGTATTTATTTTGTTTACCGCTGTGACTACTCTACTCTTCAGCGTTTGATGGTAACAGTCAGCGTAGGCAGAGCAAAAGACAAAACTCTCTTATAGTTCTATCTCCTAATTCTCTCTCCACAGTTGCCAGTAGTATGCGTGAGAGACGGCGCAGGAAGTAGGCCGTGATCCTGTCTTCCCTCCCTACTTCAGCGTTTGTCCTGATGCTGGTCATAGCAAGTACACCTGAAAGTCGTCGCCCTTTGAGAGTTAGCCGTAATGCTCCAACTGATTCGCTTTGAGGGAGGGTCTGATTTTAACTAGAACGAAGGTAGAAATAAATTACATTCCACGAATTGATATTTTGGCCTCGAAAGACACGGCAATTTGTTTTGTTGTGATGCATTTCTCTGTTCAAGGCCGCAGACTCGAATGCGAATTTCAAAATAAAGCAAAAAAATAGGAATTTCGATGGAATTAATTCCAGTATTTTATTGGGTGTTTAAAAAAACCGCATCTGCTTTATCACTTTTGAATTCATTTATTAAAAGTTCTACAAATCCACTTACAATGCTGCCTTTGTTATTGCTCGAGCTGATCTGCTCAACCTCCTTCATCTACTGAGAGTTTGTTTGATCATTTTAACCCTAAAAAGGTAAACAGACTTTGGGTCTTCACCTGAAGGAGTTTGCTTATTTTTGTGACAGTTGCCGTTGTTCGTTGATAAGCGCACCATTGCGAGACCTAATTTGTCACTCTTCTGACACCACCTTACAGCCAATTTGACTTCCACCTCGAGCGAGGACTGCTGAAACCTGGTCCTAGTCACTACAGTTTCTGCATAATTTATTTCTCCTTCTGCCACCAATTACCACAACAAATTGTTTCCAAGAGAGGTGGCAGTGTGGTTGGCGAAGATGCAGCAGTTCAATGTGGCACGTCCTTTCCTAATGTGCGATGAGAGGTTGGAGTTCTATGGACAACTTTATCGTCGAAATGGGATACCTTCCAACAGTAGCGTTTTTATTAGAGGATTCTCTTGCCCTGACTATCTTTGAGTAGGAATGCGTCTTACCGCCAGGCACCGCACTTGGGCCTTGTAGATATGCTCCGGTTAATGAAGGATTTGAAGATCAGAGGTTATGCAATTGCCGATGGGTAGTCACATCTACGCACTCTTAAAACACACAAAATGCTTTGGAAAGTAATTGATGGATTGTGCGGGCACAAAAGCAAGTGACAATGCTACCATATTGTCCAAATTATCTCTTACATCATACCATTTTGTGCGTGCCGAAACAACAATTGGCTGCTTTGGGTTCTTGTCTTGTGTTTAGGATACGTGTTAATAGTCTTCGGGGCGTTTAAGGCTTTCCTATTTCTTTCGAATTTTCAATGCATTCATTTTATTGTTAAACTCTGACAACTGATGTTTTAAAGACCTTGTTAACAAGCCTGTGAGAAATTTAATGGTTGAGCAGTATACTTGGCTTCTGATTGGTGGCCCTACCACGTCGTCTGAACACGATTGGCTACTTTTTAACCAATCAACTTTAAACAAGTTGGCTTACAGTTTCTTTAATTTCCGGCACAGGAGCCCTGTCGATGATTTGGATAATGATGTTGTTGAGGTTGACGACTTTCCAGGACCGAGGGCTTCATCTTCCGACATTAATGGCACCCTTTTAACAGCCAACATCTCTACCGATAGTCTTGACACGCGTCGTTCACGTCTCTCTACCCCAATGAGTTTTGACACCTCGCCCATTCGCTTGAGGAATGTAGAAGTGAGTACTTTCTGTCTGCATTGAAGTTTACAATTGAATTTTAAAATAATTAGTGGGAAAACTGTCTCATCGAACTCGGCTAAAGACAGACTATAGCTTGATTGCGTAATTGTGGGTGGTCAAACTTAATGTTTCATATTTCTGGCTTTGTTTCAGGATCGTCAACTTGCCTCTGAGTCCGTCCTTCTTCCAACTGATGCTATTTAACTGTGATGCCAATCTATCAGTACCAGGCAATTGATGTGCCAGTTGCATGTAAAGATTGAGGTGATGTATGTGATTGGTGCGAATAAAACTGTTGATTGGAGGTAGTTCTCTCATTGCTTGCTTGCGAGGTGGCAATTCCATCACCACTTCCTAATTAACAAATTTCTTGCAATTCCGATGATAATCAGACTATTCAGTTTGATTATTCTGATGTATCATCGGTGTTGCCTGATCCTATCATTGCTACACTTCTGCTGGTACTCGGGTTTCTCGAAACATCTTGTCCCACTATTTTCCAACTGTCGATCGTGTAATTTGCAAGCACTGACAAACCTAAAGATCCCACCTTTTGCAAAAATCTTTCAGCTATTCGTGAGGTCGTGCTATCAAATATTCCCTACTACCGTTTGGTATCCTTCAGCCACCAACATTCCTGCAAAATCTTACCCTTTTACAAGAAAGTACAGTCTAATGGGTATCCAACATTAACCACTAGCTAAAGTTAAGGCTGGAATTTGTGAAGACTGCAGCATCAGCATAGAAAGCAGATCTGTGAATTGTGGTGGTCATTAACTTTCTATAAATCCTCCTCGTTTGTCGGGGTGATGGGTCGACTCCTTCAGAAAATACAATATCACCTGAGGGGAGTCGTGGTAGGCAGGCGTGGATTGCTGAGGAAATGCTAAAGAGACCGTTGAACTGAGGTCCACTGCTCGCGGTTCCTTCAACCTAACGGTCGAATCCGAGGCAAGCGACATCCATTTAAACGAATAAACCAAGTGTTTGTAAATAATTTGCACGCCTCGATTCAGTGATAGAAAAGGAGGAATCACAATTTAAAGTTTGTGGCAGTTTGTCAGATTTTACGAGAAGAAGGAATAAGAATCTTTGCGAAGCCTTATTTAATGGTCCCACTTTGACGTTGATGCGGTCGTTGGTGATGAGGGAGTACCTTGCCCCAGTCAGGTTTGAGCAGCAGCGCATTTCACAGGCGAGAGGTGACTCGGACAATCGCCTCTGCGCCGTCAGAGTGGAAAGTTAGCACTGGACCTTTCTTTGGTGGATGATTGTAGCACCAACAAGTGCGGTGGAACAGAAGGCTAATCTCACCAAACGCTACAGGTGGTATAAAAGCGGTAAGCCGTAAAGCATGCTTAATCACTAGATTCTCCGCATCATTATTGTGCCTACTACCTCCTTCTTTTCTTCAACAGCAACGCTATTCATGAAGCTTGGTGCGGTGATATCTTTTAATGTAGTCTAACAAATGTGCCATTTTGATTGCACCCAGCGACTCAGATGCCGCACAGCATCGGTAGCTTCAACCGTCGTACCCATTGCACGCTTTATTCGGGTTTCAAGGAAGTATCAGATCTCCACAACTTCCCAGACATTTGATTTCCCTGATACGAGCGCTGGTACATATTTTCGTCAGATTTGGAGCCCTTGATTTTACGGTGATGCCATCGTAATGGTTTTCGAAACGGTTGTGGTTGCCAAGGTGACAACATTATGTTGCAGTAAACGGTGCAAAGAACGTGGAAGATCTGGAGCATTATTTGTTCGTCTGATGGTCGGCCGCATTTCGTGTTGACAAATGCGGTTGGCCTATAAATGTTAAAATTTGCGAGAAGCTTCGATTGCGTTGTGAGAACGAGAGAATTGCTAAAACCATCACCTCTTTTGTCCGGAATGGTGTCAGTGCTAGCAGGTATTTTCGTTTCCTTGTTGGCCCTCTATCAATTCTCCACCCAGACGGAGGCGAATCCGCATGAGTGGGACATGCAACCACTCACAAGTTCTTGACTGAAGCAGAACATTTCGCCGCACTTATTAATGAGAAGAGTGTTTTCTGCTTTATTTAATGAGGATCAGTTACATCAGCAAGTGATGGAATTGTTTCCTTTAATGTTCCATAAGATCGTTGAACTCAAAGCCATTTTGTTTGCTGCCTTCTGCAACCTGACTCCCGCTGTGCTTCCTTGGCCATCCAAAAGTGCACTTCCAGGTTCGACTTACCAACAATTCAAAACAGGTTTGCAGCGGAAGCACATCTTGCTAGGCATTTTCAGACCGATTGAGTGGTGTCTGTGGAAAAAAGTGGGCAGGCAGGAAGTGGACAGGTATTCAGTCGACTTAAAAAGAGAGGTCTTTATCAGGGATGAGTCTCACTTTTGTTCCGTAGGCGTAGACATGAATAAACCGATGTTATCGCATTGGGGATGTTTTTCAATAGATTCAAGTGGCTTCTATCTTATCCCTTGTCCCATAAAATACGACGTGGGCTTACACATTATCAAACGACATTTTTTACCATATCACCGGATTTACATTAAAACGATTAAAATGAATTTCCGCGAACATAAAAATGCCTGGATCTTCAGCGTTGATGGATGCCACGGTCAAAGCTTTCAGGCGATTTCATATTCTTTTTAGAATGTTGCAGATATGTGCTGGAGCATGACGGTCGATTTCGAGGTAGCGAAAACAACCATTAATTTTGTTGTACATTTGCTTCATTTTGAAAAAAAAATTAAAAATGTGGAATTTCGAGCCTATCAGATAAACGATTGTTCAGCCCACTGAGAGCAGCCACGCGAGTCATTAGGAGAGCACTCTGATCAGCAGCATCATGCATTGCACGAGGTTGTCGTCCTCACATCTCCACATTGTGCACTCACACGAAACCACGTCGCCGTCACATACTTCAAACTGCCGCCGACCCACGATGCCGATCCCCACACATCACCCACCTCCACACAAATGAACACATCAGTTGTCAAGGCATCCCATCTACCATCCTCTCATTTTCCACTCCTCTAAACTCGTTCTCAAAGTGCGACCTCCTCCCCTCCACCATCAGTGACAAGGAGGTGAGAATGAGGACAAGGAGGAGGAGGAGGGGGAGGAGGAGAGACGAGAGAAGGATGCATGAACACGAAGAGAATGGCAACCGCCGCACTTTC